>BJFM01005361.1:4900-50112 GCA_016586285.1 Arothron firmamentum
TTAAACGCTGCTGCTTCAGAAGCTTGAAGCAATTTAACAATTTAACCAACACCGTGTTTTAACACAGGTGATGAGACTGAACTCAGCAGTTACTGGAGCAGGTAGCTGCTCTTTTCCATCCCTTTTCAGCCGTAGCTAATGAGAGAGAGAATTTTTGATTGAAATTTGATCTTATAGAGCATCTTTGTAAGTTTTTTTGTCATTTCCTTAAGGGATTGAAACATGTTTTAATGTTCAAATTAAAGTCATTTTTTACACAATGAAGTGCACTCATTACTGGAAAATACACTTTTCTTACACTGTTTAAGTTTTGCAACAATGTAAACTCGTTTAGTTTGTTTAAATAATCACATGAGCAGATGCAAACAAAGTTTTTACGATATATTGATCACAATTCAGGGAGGATCACCTCTTGTCTGTGTCACAATAGTGCTCTCCTTTAGGAAAGTCTTTTCTTTCAGGACAGTATTCCAATTAGCAATAAGTGTTGTATAACACTTTAAGGGGAGGGTTTAAGAGGTAACCGCATGTGAACGTTGTCTGTTTATGTCTAATGACCTAGATTCCAGAGCATCTGGACCTGTCTCAACCTGTCGGGAGCCTCAACAGGGTCCCATCATCTGCGCTAAGCTCTCTCATTGTCCATCAGTAGCCGAACCTCAGGGGCTTCACCCCGTTGCAGTTGTGGAGATACAAGAGTGCAAATTGTTTAGAGGGATCCCTGAGGGTTGAAATGCAGCAGCCAGTGAGACGGAGGCTTCGTTCCCGTACTCACATCAGAAAAAGTGGATTTGCAACTCTCTTCTTACCTGGCGGATGATTCAAGAGCCGTCACAGCTCCTGAACTCTTATTAGCTTTCATGAAGTCCTCTGTGGCAGCAGCTTGACTCACTTTCCCCCCTCGGCTCTTCTGAATGGGTCTGAGCGAGTCTGCACTCCCTGAGTGTGTTTTTGGGTGTGCAGGGTGAGTCATACTGGTATTATCATTCCTACATTCTGAGACACTGACACACAAAGAGTCGGTCCCACTGCAGTGTAGGACCCTGGAAACCACCTGAGCCTGTGCTCCTGTTGTTATTCCAACAATGTAAACCTGTCCTTTCTTCCTTTCTTTTTCTTTTTAAGGGGTCACAGTGTGGGCAGAGGAAGCGGACATGCTTCGGGAGGAGCTGCGCTCGTCTCCCGCTTGGTCGGAAGAGCGCTGCCAGGAGCTCTGGGATCGCGTGGAGGACGTGCGGCACAAGCTCACGCGCATCCTCAACCCGGCCAAACTCACGCCGTACCTGCGCCAGTGCAAGGTCATCGACGAACAGGACGAAGATGAGGTGCTCAACTCCACACAGTACCCGCTGCGCATCAGCAAGGCTGGTGAGTTAGATTGTTACTTTCAGATCATGAGGCCGTCATTTCACAATGAGCTCCCAAGGTCGGAAATCCTCTCTGGATGCTGACGTGATCCTGATCTGAAGCCTGAAATCTTAGCTGAATTTGCGCTTTTGGGCCCAGTTGTAGCTTTAAGTCAACTCAGCCGCACGCAAATCCAAAACTACCCTGAGAATTCCATTACAGTCTAACTTGTTGACACAGGGCCGTCTGGATTAACCCAGATTAAACATTCTCTAACACCTGTTTTGTCAGACGCTGACATTCTCAAATCCTGACAAAATCATTACTTGTGATTTGCAACTCTCACAAGTGTAGCAAGAAAAAGGATGATCCTTCCTCAAGCAATCAGAAGCCTGTCAAGATCAGTGGAAAATAGTGTGAAGCAACAGGCTGTGGGGGAAAGCGGAGCAGGTAAATAAATGAGAATGACCGGGGAGAAAAGAGCAGGAACTAAGGAGAGAGCGCGATCAAAGAGAGCTTGACGTAAAGGGGAGTGTGAGACTGACAGATGGGGAGGAGGGCGAGCCGAAAAAGACTGAGGAGAGACATCGCAAGTAAAAGAAAAAAGGACTGAAGAGAAACATCTGCTGGAGCTGTTCTTCAAGTTTCAAACTCCAGTCTCACTTTTATGGTTGGCTCTGTGTGACGCCAGCTCACGCCTCTTTTTATGGCAGATTGCAGACTTTGCTCTTCCTCCTCTGTTGACTAGGTCGTTTGCTGGACATTCTGCGGGGTCAAGGCCAGCGAGGCCTTCAGGCCTTTCTGGAGTCACTGGAGTTTTACCACCCGGAGCAGTACACCCAGCTGACTGGACAGCCGCCCACCCAGAGGTGCTCTCTCATCCTGGGTAAGTGTGAGCTGGGGCGCACAGAACCACCCCTGCGTGGACCTCTGGCCCAGGAGGTTCTTTAGGATTCCAGGTGGATTCCAGGGTAACAGAGAAACACGGAGCACCTCGAGAGGGACAGCACACCCCGAGTTAACCTCCTGCCAACGTTGCTCTTCAGATGAGGAGGGTCCGGAAGGCCTGACCCAGTTCCTGCTCCTGGAAGTGCGGAAACTGAGGGAGCAGCTGCGGAACAGCCGCATGTGCGAGCGGCGCCTGTCCCAGCGTTGCCGGGTGGCAGAGGACGAGCGAAGCCGCGCTGAACGCAAAGCTCAGGAGCTCCGTCACGACAGGCTGCAGCAGGAGAGGTATGCCTCGCCGCCTCTTCCTCTAAGAGCACCGGTAAAGTCGTTCTCAGAGCCATGACGGTGGCTGTTAGCACAACCGCTAGATGTCTCACAGGTACAAACTCTTAAAAGAAAAGAGTAGTGAGGCTACACAGGCGCATGTCGACTTGATCCGAGACGACTGACCTGATTCTGATAAACAGACTGCGTCAAGACTTGGAGTCAGCGAGTCGAGAGCTGGGTAAGCTGAAGGACAGGCACCTGGAGCAGGCTGTGAAGTACTCCAGGGCCCTGGAGGAACAGGGCAAGGCCTCCACCCGTGAGAGAGATCTACTGAGGCAGGTAGGTCACCTAGCAACACCAGGTGCAAAACAAACACTCTAACACAGAGGTGGGCAAACTAAGGCCCGGAGGCCACATGTGGCCCTGATGAACTATTTAATCTGGCCTGCAGAGCAATAATTTCACAATAATTTCTCCAAAAGCCAAATGAACAGGGTTGTCAGCTTGACTGGTTAGAAAAAGGTTCAGACCCCCCCTTCATCTAGCATGCTAACATGTCCTCTCAAGAAGGTGGGGCCAAACATCATTTGGAGCTTTATCATCCATCTCTAGTTGGACCAATTTACAGGTTCTTCAGAATATTTTCTTTGTCAATAGTCCATCAAGCACAATTTTTTATTAACCTCCGACCCTCATTTTGGGGGGGGTGTTAGTTTCCTGCACCACCTGGCCGGCCCGTTCATGAAGATCTAAAACCCGACGTGGCCCTTCAGGCAAAATAATGGCCCACCCCTGCTCTAACACATGGAAATTCTGTAGAACTCTAACCTGGACTATGAAGTCATAGGACGAATTCCCAAACTTTGAATGGGTGAACGCACAAATGTGGCAACACAACTTTTACTGAGAAATGGAGCTTAGATAAAAGATTAATCATTTCTTTTCTACCACCTTAACTTATCCAGTCACTGTAGCAACAACGGACCTTGGCGTCCGCGAGGCAGAAATGTGAACGCTAAACAAGAATCTATTCACCATAAATGTGCTGCGGTTGAAAAATAATTTGGAGCGTGAGAAGCGAATGATTTGTCTGTCAAAAATCAAAATGATCTAAATGGCGTCGCCCAGGGCAGAGCAGGTGGTGCATCTGCAGCGTAGGAGTGGTGTTGAATGGTGCAGGGCCACAGTGGGGAGTGAGGACGTTATCAGGCGATGTTCCTCAGCTCGTGCCCTGTTGTAACACGTTAACCACACCACTCAGCTACGAGTGCTTGGCAACAAATAGTTGAAATAGCTGTGGTCAGCGTGCTCATTTTCTACCTTATGTGTCTATATACAAGACTCAAATGCACAGTCTCGGAAAAGAAAATTCCCCGTGTGGTCCATTTAATTTGAAACATGTTTGTTCTTATAATAATGCTTCATAAAAATGCATCTTTCTTGGTCTGTATTCAGGTGGAGGAGCTCAGGTCCAGGCTGACAGGGGCAGAGAAGCTGGATACTCAGGAGAACGCGGCACCAACAAAGAGCGAAAGCATGCGTCCCAACGGCATCAGCGGGCCGCCGCCTGCGCTACCGGAGAAGCCATCACACCGTGTCGAGGCTCAGAGGGACGTGGATAAAGGGACTCAAAGGAGCCAGTCAAACGTCTCCAATGGAGTCATAGTATGTCTGTGGAGTCTAGTCATCTGAAATCACATTTACAATCGATGCTTGGGTCCTACTAGTGTTCTTTTTGTGCTTCACCTGAGGCTTTGATGGACATCCTGCAGCAGGACCGCAGGGAGTCTGCAGAACAGAGGCAGGAACTCTGTGACATCATCACCAGACTCCAGGCGGACCTGCAGAGCACGGAGGAGCAGAGGGACAAGGTGGGCCTCCTTCAGAAATCATTTTCAACATTTGTGTTGTTTTATTTAATGGTGCGTGCCTGTGCTTTTTTTTTTTTTTTTAACAACTTCGTAGCTGGAGGCGCAGTGTGAGCAGCTCCAGCTAAAGGTGAGAACTCTCCACCTGGACTGGGAGACTGAGCAGAAGCGAAGCATGTCATATTTCAACCAGATTATGGAACTAGAGAAGGAAAGAGACCAGGTTGGTGCAGACCCAATTTCACGTTTTAGCACACTTTCATAGTATTCTATTTATTGCACGCAATACATGCTGACATGCTAACCTCTACTCCTCTTCCATCGTCATCTTTTCAACAGGCTCTGCGCAGTCGAGACAGCCTGCAGCTGGAGTACACCGACTGTCTGCTGGATAAGAACCGTCTGCGTAAACACATCGCGGAGCTCCAGGCCAATCTGGAGCAGCAGCAGAGGGAGCTGGCGAGGGAGCAGAGCTCGGAGCAGATGAAGCAGAGCAACCCCTGTCTGAACTGTGTGAGTTGACTCACGAGGAGACCATTTCCACGCAGGTGTGTGTGTACCAATCACTGTCTCCTTTCTCCAGTCCCACCTGTCCCTGTGCAGTGAGGACCAGTGTTATGGCCCCTGCTGCTCCCTTGATCTGGACCTGAGACCCCAGGTCAATAGCGGCCGTTTGCTACTACGAAAGGTTAAGGATTTTGTTCTGATGTTATTTATTATTCTGTTAGCACATAGTTTTGCCATCAAAAAACTGCATATTTATAGTGTAACTCTTTTTTCGTGTGCTGTTGTTACATGTTGGAGGAATGTAGCTGTTTTTTTTTGTTCAGCCAAGCTCATCTTGAGTCTTGTTTATGACCAAAGTAGAGGTGCTGAGGTAGATTAAGCAACTTCTGGCATGTTGGTACCTGCACAGCACCTCTCATCGTTGCTCTCTTCATTCTGTTGCGATGCAGGCGCCCTCTGGAGGTCAAAACAATGACAACTCTGAGGGTAAGTCCAGCACTGACAGAAAGGAATATACTTGTGTGTAAGTGCTCAATACAGCCCATCTAATGAGTTATTTAAATGCACTTTTTTAAAATAGATTCTCATTCCAATTCAGATGAAAATCTCTTCACATTAGTGAGTATCACACTTCTGCTTTTAAGATAGAGCTGGAGTCAGTGTTTATATGTGTGTTTTCTCCTTTAACTGCAGACAGAAGACAATGCAAAGGAAATAAACAGGCTCTCAACGTTTCCATTTCCTCCATGTATGAACTCCATCAACCGGCGGTTCAACACAGAGTGAGTACCACATAACGCTCTCATAAATGTAAACATTACATAATTGATTTTGATTTTAAACATTACATAGTTGATTTTGATTTTAAACATTACATAGTTGATTTTGATTTTAAACATGACATAATTGATTTTGATTTTAAACATTACATAATTGATTTTGATTTTAAACATTACATAGTTGATTTTGATTTTAAACATGACATAATTGATTTTGCCCTGCATGTTTTCTTTTCTGGCTTTATAAAGGTTTGACTTGGATTCCTGGGGCAGTGATGAAAATGATAACATTCCAGGTGAAGCTGATTTTTCTGTGTGCTAGTTTCCCAGCAGCTCTCTGTGCTCCTGTCTCGCTTTTACCCTGACCCTGTGGTGTTTCCAGTCGAGCAGAGTGAACCCTCCCTGTGGGATTCCTGCAACTCCCTCAACTTGCACCTCTTCCCACCTGACCTGGTCCACATGCCCGAGGTCTCTTCACCTGAGCCCACTTCCAAAGTTCCCGGGTAGACACACATCAGCGACGGATTACTGGCTGAGTTCTCAGTAGCGTCTGGATTCTGTCGCTTCACCTAAGGTGACACCTCTTAATCGCCTCCATATCTTTCAGGATTCCTCATAACTGTCCTACTTCAAGCCCACTTACCTCACCAAAGCCAAGACGGGCCAGCCTGGCTGATGACATCACAGTGGTTGGTGGAAACAGAACTGGCATCTTTGTCAGCCATGTGAGAGCCGGGTCCCCGGCGGAGCAGTGTGGTCTGAAGGAGGGCAGCGAGCTGCTGGAGGTGAGTGTTGTCACCACCCCCTTTCAGGTTCTGTCTGCTGATGTGTGTGAAGGTGAAAACGGCGTATTTCTCTTGCTGTTGCTCAGCTGGAGCGGGTTCTGTTCGGCGGTGGGAGTGTGATGCTGAGCCAGTGCACCGCTGAAGTTGCCCACTTTTCTCTTCAGTGGTGGACCGAGCCATCAGCCCTCAAACACCAGAGCAGCTCACAGGGTGAGTAAAACCTTCACTGAAAACCTCTGGAAGTATCGCAGTGGTGTTCTACTGAGACACGGGCTGTGCCCCCACCCCTTTTCTGCCCCCAGCATACTCCAAACTCTGCTCTGAGCTGTCAGCGTCCAGTTTCATGGGTTCTGACTCCTTCTATGTGCGAGTTAATCTCAACATAGAGCCTCACGACGACCCGCAATCTCTGGGTGTTTCCTGTGACGACATCATCCACGTCACCGACACCAGGTACAACGGGAAATACCACTGGCGCTGTTCTGTGGTGGACCAACACACGGCCAAGCCCCTGCAGACAGGGACCATGCCCAACTACAACAGGTTTGCCCAGCAGATCTGCAAAAACGGCAGGATTTTACACCACACTCTTGCAAATGGAGATGCAGTTGCTTGTTTACTTGCTTTGAAGTGCATGTGGTGTGTTGTGTTGAAAAGCAAGTATATATATATATATATATATATTATGTTTGTACAATTCATTTTTTCACCATTTGGCTTTTCTCAGGGCGCAGCAGTTGTTGCTGGTAAGGCTCCAAAAGATGGCGCTGGAGCAGAAGGACTTCAGGAAGAAGGTGGGTGGACTGCTCTTCCTGAAACGCCTGAGCGTTAGCGTTCACGGATACTATTGGACTTTTCCTCTTTCTCTGCAGTTTTTGAAGAAAGAATCGACGCGGGTACGGCTGGTCAAAGCAGTCGACCCAAGCTGCCGTGGCATTGGTTCCTCACAGGCCGTCGTTTACACGCTCAGCAAACGTAAGCTCCTAGCCTAAACACAAACACACAATAGCTACAATAAAATGAATAACTCGCCCACATGTCCCTGCTTGACCATCCCTCAAGGTCACGAGGAGCACTTGATCCCATACAGTATGGTGCAGCCGGTGTACGTTCAGACAAAGAGGCCCGTCATCTTCTCTCCCTCCATCCTTTCTCGTGGCCTCATAGAAAGGTTGCTGCAACCCGCAGAGTCTGGTCTGATGTTCGACACCTGCCCACCCGGTACGTGCACAGCGATCAGGCTTTATTAGCCACTGGACGGCCAAAGCACAATGGAAAAAAAGAGTTTTTTTCTCTAGCTGCCACTTGACAGGCTGCAATCTGCTTCCTGTGGTTTGCAGAGCCTATTCTGGCTGCGGAGAGACAAGAAAAGACAGTGTTCTTGCTAGATTCCTGCAGCCCAGAGCACACTCAAGGCATACGCCTGCAGTCGATACAGGAGGTTATTAACCAGGTAAATAAGATAAACCGTCTGAGTGTATTGTCTTCTGGGATGGTTTAGTGGTTTTGTCTAAATACATAAAACATAAAAGACAAAGACTTTAGACAAAGACTATTTTAATCATAACAACAATGAAAGTACTGCGCATGGTTAAAAGGAGTCACCTTTTTTCCCTGTCCCAGGACAAGCACTGCCTGCTGGAGTTGGGTCTGCCCAGTGTTGAGGGATTATTAAGACATGGGATTTACCCTATTGTAGTCCATATCCGGCCTAAGGCCAAAAAGCACAAGAAGCTGAGGTAGGTGTTCCTGCTCAATCTGATCAAACTTAAAATGCTTTCTAGGCCACCCTAAGATTTTATATTCATATCCTCCCTTAGTGCACTGCTCACACCGAATGCATACGATTGTGTTGCCTGTGGTAAATGATTCTTTCTGCATTTGTAATAGGAAGTTCTTCCCAAGGTGTGGTGAGGAAGGCATGATGGAAGAGGTGTGTCAGGCCGAGGAGCTGCAGCTGGAGACTCTGCCCCTGCTTTATTACACCCTGGAACCGGGCACCTGGAGCTGCACCGACGAGCTGCTGGTAGCCATATGCAATGCCATCCACAGCCAGCAGAGGGCAGTTGCCTGGGTTGAACTGGACAGGCTTCAGTAAAGAAAAAACTACAAACATGGAGGTTCCTTTAGCCTGGGCATTGAGTAACAGGATGAGATCTGTCTCTGGGTGTGTGCTAAACTTGAATCCCAGAGAGGCAGGAATAATTATGAATATATGCCTTTAGTATGTAGCCAAGCTGGGCTGGCAACAGTAAAAGAAAAGTGAAAAATAACATAAAATGAACTCTTAATGGACCATAAATGACACTTTGAGCCTGTGTTCACTGTTTTATCTTCAGTGTGTTAACCAATAATAATGATAATGATTTCAAAATGTGACTGAATGAGGAAAACTCCTCCCAGGTACATCTTCTCTTGCTGTGAATGTAAGCAAATATTGCTTTTCTCAGAATTCAAACTACACAGAACTGAAAGTATAGATGACTGATATTCCTACTGTACCATGATAAGAACAATGAAATAAATACTTTTAATGACATTTTACAGAAATGATTATGAGAATTGAGTTAATATGTTATAGGTTTGGCCATCTTGACTAGTGTTCAGCTGACTACAACTTACAGCAAAAGCTGGAGAGATTAGCTCAAGCCATCTATAACTGGCTGACTGATACCTAATCTCATTAGAAGTTCCACTGTTGATTCCCCAGTTTTTTTTGTTTGTTTGTTTGTTTGTTTTTAATGATTAAGAATGTCAACACTGACCTGATTGGACAGACGGCTGTTTGAGACCTGATGATGGAATTCTGTCTGTGTTCTTTGAGAAATGCCTCAAGTTGCTCAAGAGGCCTCGGAGCGTTTGTCTCTTACACTCAGTAATGCACTAAATGATTTCCAGGGCTCCAACTGAGTGTTTTTGTTTGCTTTTCAATCTGGTGATTGTGTTTTAATGTGATTCTAAACATTGATGGGATTTCTTAACTTATTTCCTTGTTGGATGATTCAATGACATTGGCCCAACTCGTTTCAACAGTGAAAAACTATTAGGGTTTCAGATCAAATATGATACTCTTATGATTACTGATCTGCCCACATCAAAACTATACTAACCTATAATGTTTTCCAAGCTTGTGAACTCTGCATGTCATTTGATACCCATATGAAGCAGTTTTGTATACCCACTGACAAAATAGGAGGCTAACACATAGCAGGTTAACACTCTGCTTTTCGTTGGGGAAGTTATACTACATTATTTTATCTCAGTGACTGCACATTCTATCTTCTTTAAGTACAGAAATATGTATGCTCTTGAAAATAGTCTGTAGATGCAGTGTCTTGATATGACGCCACATTTCCTGCCATCTGTCGCCCTCTGTTGGCTAGAACAGGAACTGCCCCGCTCCTCCTCCCCTCTCTGATCAACAACCAGCGGTGATATCATATGCTGGCTAAACCTCACACTGAAGCAAAATGGCCGATAGTAAACTAACAGCGTCCAACAGTCATCAAGGGGATGCGTATTTTTTGTCTACAGTCTGAGGAATGCAGTAGCTCGAAAAAGGATTCACGACTTTTCCGATTTTTTACGACGAACATTTTGCCTGCCGGTGATGTCATTTATTCAGCATAGCCTTGGAAGCCTCGAAGAAATAGCTCGCTAGGCTAGCAGTCCTGCTAGCCTGCTAGCGGTAGGTCTGCAAGTATTTTGGCACAGAAGCACTTTATGTCCGATCTTATTCCCGTGGTAAGTAGCCGTCAACGTTGATGGTGTGTTACACTAGTGACGTACGCGTTTGAAAGCGGTAGTTGTTTTTTTGCCCTCACCCAACCAACAACATGGGGTTTCGGCTCCAGAAGAGCTTCGCTTGTTTCGCGTTGCAACCACGGAGAAACGTCACAGAAGTTCGTCGTTTATTTCGTCCTCGGTTCTCGTAATAAATGTAGTAAGAACCTGCTGGCACCTTGTTCCTTCACTTGTCAGCAGTGTCGGAAAGTTTTAAATTGTTACCGCAAAGAGTGGTGGTAAAATCAATTGCGTGGTTCAAGAACGGACTGGTATTTAATGATAAGCGCTTGTTGGGGCTGCAGCTGTCGGGGTTTAGATTCCCTGTGCCCGACACTGGTACGTCACCGTTGGACAGTAGAGCGCCATAACCATACCCCCCCCCCACCCCGGCCCTCCGGGTCATGGCGCTCTGCTCCCCCCGCTGCTATCAGGAGCACTCGGAGTAGATAACGCAGCTCGGATGATCCCCATTCTTTGTGCGTAGTAGCTGTTTTTAACATTTTTTTTTTTTTGCAGTTTAACAAATTTATTTATTTTGCACAAGTTACACCCGCAGATCACTTTGCGTGTTGGTACATTTTTGTCGTTTTCCAGCTTTGTTTACATATTACAGCTTCGGTGTGACATGTCCTTAACTAGAAAAGCAGTCGGAGATCTTGGCCTTGATCCTTGGTAGATCAAGGGTCAAAGTCCCTCAGATTCTTGGATTGGAATGTTTGCTTTCTGATCTCGATCCTGAAAATTGTCTGAACTCCATTGTTAAGCTGAATTCTGACAGATTGCAATAACAGCCCCATGATTCCCTGCTGCCTGCGTGAAATGATATTTGGCATGGTTAAGTAAATTACCAAGCACCTGAATGAGAGAGAGAGAGAGAAAAAAACTATGCTGTCACTGCACTTTTGGCTAATATGTGCAATTATGCATTTTATTCTTGACTTCCTAATTGCAAGTGATGCTTTTTGTAGTTCCACTTGAGTCATATTGTATACATGTGTAGTAGTGACTGCACAAGGGAAACAGCACTTCTACTCGTGTGCACAACTCTGATACTGTTTTTCAAAGACCTCCGCTTGTCTGGTGGTTAGAATTGCAATTGTTTACTGCTATGAATAATGCATAGATGGGATAAGCTACCGAGAGCTGCTGTCAAGCTGTCTGAACTTGGATAGTACTTAATATTAGCTAAAAGGTTTATTTATGTGGAATGAACTCGTGTGAGCTACTTATTTTATTGCATTACTGTGATATTAAAGCGCACAGTATAGGCACTGAAAACAATGCCATCCACACACTGCATATACTGTATTTTACCAATCAGATGGAGCATTGTTTAAATATACTGTGTGCTAAGGGCAGTCTAAGCTCTGGCTTGTTGTACTGTGGATAGTATCACTGTATTTTAAGGATGATTTTGAAGAATATCTAAATGTTTTAGATATTGTAGGTATATTTTGTATTATCTGTGAAATGTGTGTGTGTGTGTGTGTGTGTGTGTGTGTGTGTGTGTGTGTTTAAAGAAGCACCAGTAGCGACAAATCAGTGAATCTGTATTTGATTTTTGTTTTTTTCACAGGCAGAAGAATCAGGAAAGGGAGCAGTAGTTCATGGAAGACAAGAAAAAGAAGAAAGACGATAAAAAGAAAAAGGAAACTTCTCAGAAGGTACCTGGGAGTCTGTGGTTTTCCACAGTAGATGCCATAATTTTTTTTCTAGTAGTAAATTGCCTTTTTTTCCTGCATATGACCTTTTTCTTTCTGTTGTAGGCATCAGAGCAGAAAATCAAAGGTATGCTGATGAAACACACCTTTTTAAGATACTCTCAAATTAATTTCCAGGAATTCCTTTAGTTTATCTGGTTTCCTTTAGCTGTAGGCTGGTTTATCTTAACCAGCCTACAGCTGATTGATAATCAGACAGAGATCTATGTGACATTTTCACCTTGATGCATGCTCTTTATTGTTTGTGTGTTACAGTGATAGATACAACCTGTTCCCAGCCACTTGCCCCCCCAGGCTCAGTGTCCCCCAGCCCTGGCCCTGCTACCCCCTCATCCCCCACTCCTGGTGCAGCCGGTGTTTCTGCACAAGTTCCTCCTTGTGGTGGGAACAATGCAAAGCAGTGGACTGCTGTGGCCAACGGACAGTCCTCCTCCCAGACGTCCCAGCAGCAGCAGCAGCAGCAGCAGCAGCAGCAGCGGTACATGTCTAGAGAGGTTCCACCAAGATTTCGCTCCCAACAGGACCATAAAGTGCTACTGAAGAGGGGCCAGCCACCGCTGTCCTCAATGCTGCTTGGAGGAGGTCGGGAAGGGGAAGAAGGTGCAGGAGGAAATGGAGAAGGCAGAAGCTGTGTTGCCACCCCTCCTCTTTCTTCACCAGGAGCAGATAATCTTATCGGGAATGCAGCTGAGGGCAACGGTGGGTTGATGTCTTCATCCCGTCTTTAGAGATTCAGTCTTAGATGTCTATTTTATGTTTCCACCTCAGATTTTTTTGCAGGGTCACTAGATGTTCTCAGTTTGTCTAGACATCCTGTTGAATTCCCACAATCACACCATCTTGGATAAATTAGACTGTTGCTAATCAGTAAGTTAAAACCACAACATACTGTATGGCCCTTTTAAACTCTGACAGCTCTGCAGAAAGGTTATCTGTAGCCAACAATTTCTTCAGATTCTTTAGATTTCAGAGACTTTTTTTGCACACATAAATGATGTGGACATTTATTTACGTGCAGAGCAGGGAATGTGATCTGTTCACGATCAGCAACAGGAGACGTGCAGAGACACATGTTGCAACAAGGTGAAACCAGAGCTACGGAAAACTGACCACTTGTAATCGGGTCACAGGGGGAAAAAAACAGGCTAATAGAATTTTTTTCTTAAATTGTCAGGCTTGAATAACTGTACTCACTTTCCCCCTTGCAGATTCCAACCTGGCTTCATCCTCTGATTCATCCACCAACTCCTCCTTATCCTCATTATGCGTTGCTGCTCTGTCATCGTCTTCTACTACTTCAACTTATGCAAATTCCACATGGGGGGCAGGGTCTAGCAGCCTGTCCTCGTCTCAGGGCTGTGGAAAGGTGACTGTGGACGGGACTGACCTGCGGGACGGGCCAAGTATTCTGTGTGAGGCCAAGCCGAATTCAGATGAGACTAAAGGAGGAGTGCAAGAGCAAGTTTATCCCAGTAACAACAATAGCAGTGCCTCCTGGGGTGAGAGAAACATCCAGCAGAAGGGAGAAGATGTAGGAGGATCAGAGAATACGGACAATCCTTCCTCGTCTCGTTCTTCTCCTCTTTCTTCATCTTCCTCGCTTAATGAATGTGTTCAGTCTAGTGGTGTGTGGGGCTCCGCTTCCTCTCAGCTTGAGGCGGGCCAAGGATCACAAGCATTTTATAATTCCAAAGTCTCTCATCTTCTTCCTGGGTCTCAGGAGAACCCCGTAGGTGGAAACAGCGGTCTGTCTAGTGCCAATTTCGACCCCATTGTGAACCCTTCTTCTTGGCCTTTGTTGGTACCGAGCGAAGCGTCAGCTTCAACTAGTGATGGCCTTCCTCTACATCCATCCACTCCATCCACTTCCTCATTCTCCACCACCACCACCGCTCTTGTCACAACTGACTCGCTCTCATCTTTCAATCAAACCGGTGTTCAGCTGAAGCACACTGACACTGCTGTGGAAGCCAGGAGTGGAGAGCAGCAACAGAACTTGGAGAGCCCAGGGCAGGAGTTGGGTTCGGATGGGGAATCACAGGGAACAGGAGCAAATCAAGAGAGAGAAATGCCTACCGTTGAGGGAGAATGCAGTGATAATCTTTCTTGCATCTCCACCTCCTCTGACTCCACTGCTTCTTGGAGACCCATGCCTCCAGTATCCACTGACCTCACTGCAGGTGCCTCGCAGACAGATGGATGGGGCGGAGGAGAGACTCAGGGGCTGGAAGGGAATGTGTGGGGCTTTGTTAGCAAGGGTGACCAAACGGGGTGGGGCAACGAAACGGCTGGTGGCTCAAATACCACAGTGGTAACTCAGGGAGCGTGGGACGGAAGCAGTTCAACAGCAGAGCGGAGTGGCACAGTGGGGGGTACAGGTCTGCCTAACCTAGCAATAGAAGCCAGGAGGGGAGAAGATGGGAGTGGTGGCAGCACCTGTAGTGGAGGCAGTGTGGGTATTGGTGACAGCATTTTGGAGGACCCTGCCTCACCAAAGTTTGCAATTATGACAAAAGCATGGGACAATCAGAAAGGGGTGGAATGTGAGAACAGTGCAGTTGGAGACTGGGCTGGGCAGGGGGGGCACCCTGGAGGTGGGGATTCCCCTTCCCCAAATGGAGGAGGGTCTATTGCTGGTAGTAGTGGAGGAGGTAATGACAGCAGACCAACGCAGGAGGAGGAGGGTGTGAACACACGCTGCAATTCCAAACAGACCTCCAGTGCTGAAGTGGCCTTACTGGGTATGCTCAATAGATCTGACCTGGACCCCAGAGTGCTGTCCAACACGGGCTGGGGGCAGACTCAGATCAGACAGAATGTTGCTTGGGACTTGGATACCACAAGAGGAGTGACGGATAGAAATGAAATGAGCACGTCATCTTTCTCATCAGCAACCATGGGCATAGCCACAAGTCAAAGTCCCGGTTACCCAACTCATTCTAGTTCAGTGAGCAATGATTCCTCCACCAACACCCATAATACCAGTCTAAATTCTGGTGATGATAGAGTGAGGGATGTATGGGATGCTTCGCAGTCCACCTTTGTTCCACACTTTTCTGGAAACAGAGGCCCACGGGAAGATGCAGAAGTTACAGAGGGAAAATCAGCTGGAGGCTGGGGTGACCTCCCACCAGACCAAAAAGGCAAAGGATGGGTGGGTGAAGAACAAGAATGGGGTGAGAGAAATAGAGGAGGGAGCTGGGGGGATTTTAGTAAACATAGTAGTGGCTGGGGAGATGTTCCAGATGATAAACGTAGCCGAACAGGAGGTTGGCAAGGTAACTTGGAGGAAGGAGGAGCTCAACGAGGAGGATGGGGAGGAGGAGGAGATGCTCCTGGAAGCAAATCTCAAGAATGGGGGAGTGCAAGTCTCCATACAGCAGCACAGATACCAAACAGCCAAGTGGCACCAATGAAAGGCCCAAATCAACAGCAGCAAGGTCAGCAGCCTCAAGGGGGGCCCATGCAAGGTGGATGGAATAGCCGGTCCACTTTTGGAGGTGGAGGGCCAACACCCAAGAGTCAGAACCAAAGTTTAGGCTGGACCTCTGGTCCAATTCCCCAAGTGTCTGGGGCTGGGGGTGACTCCCTGGAGCCTAGTGGCTGGGAGGAACCTTCCCCTCAGTCCATCAGTCGAAAAATGGAAATCGATGATGGCACTTCAGCTTGGGGCGACCCAACCTGTTTCAACAAGAATGTGAATTTATGGGATAAAAACAGTGCTACATCCAAACAAAGCCACAGTCTGCATTCCCAACCACCCATGCTGCAGCAGCCACCACGAAGACAACAGGGAATGCATCACAGTAGGGATTCAAACCCTGGCAACACTGGAGTTGGTAAGTAGTGTGTACATGCAGTGTATTTATGAGTTTTTATTGGTGCACTTTTTTTCTTGGTATTAATTTAATAATACTTAGATTCGTGTACAGGAATGTGGGGAGGAGGTGCACAGTCTGTGGATAATGGTACAGCTGCCTGGGGTCAAGTGTCGGATGCAGCAACCACATGGGGTGACCCAGATGATTCTGGCAAAGGGTCTGGCTGGGGGACGCCCTCACCCAACTCCAATAAACCTGGTAAGAATGGAAAGGAAAGTGTAGATATCTAGCTTTTTTTTTTTTTTAGTAGTGATTTTTTAATTGGCATATTTACAATAGAGTGCAGTAGGCATAGAGAAATGACAGCAACATTACAACCTCTGGCTTTGATTTTGCCACAGGTAACAAGTCAATGGAGGGTTGGAGTGGGAAGGGAGACGCCTCTGTTTTAGCATCACGTCACCCCAGTTGGGATGAAGAAGAAGAAGGTGGAGGAGTCTGGAACAGTGCCAGCTCCCAAGGAAGCTGCTCCTCCTTCAACTCTGGAGGCTGGGGACACACTCAAGGAGGGAAAAGAGGCAACATCAAGGTAGGGAAGCGGGTCGTTGGCTAGTAAATATACCCTCAGACAAACAGCTTGTTTAGTTTCTCTGTAAATGAATAGTAATCTGTTGCATGTCCCCCTGGATTGTAACCTTTAATGACTGTGTGCCGTTTGCATTTATTCAAGAGTGGAGGAGGAGATGGTTGGATGAACCAAGTGTCACGGCAGTTTTCAAACATGGGCCTTCTGGTAAGATTTAATTTATAAAAACATATGTGATAAATAATTTATCTATGATCTATGTCAGTTCCAACAATCTATGTCAATTCCAACAAATTACTTGATTTCATAGGGGGATGACCCAAGTGTTGACAAAAAGATGGAAGCAGAGAAGAGAGGATTAAGTGACTATAATGGAGAGATGCGAAGGGGAGGGCGAGGCGGAGGAGGTTACCGCATGTCCAGTTCCAAAGACATGGGATCTGTTGAAATGGGACCTTATGGAGAAAAGGTATCACTTTTATGATGGTGTGAAATCTGGGGAAATGCACCGAATTTGCTGCAAATCCAGTTTACCTGACAACTCTCCATAGTGACACAAGTTAAGCATATTTTGCTCAGCCAAGAAAGGAAGCAAATACAGTTAGGTAGCGTTGGAATGAAAGGTCAGTATGCCAGAAAAAAATTCAAATCCTTTTCCAAATCTTGGAATGAAACATAGGGTCGCAGTGATATTTTATGAAGTCAGATAGCTCTGTTTATCTCCATGGTGTAGTTAAAGCAACTACAATGGTAACAATGGATAAGACAAAGTAAATACAACATAAACCTTGGTCTGTCATATTTCGTTTCATCATTATTTACTATACACATGTTCTTATACAGCTCAGGTAGTTTGACTGGTAATGAGGTAGTGATTTTGTTTTAGACCATTTTTTTCCCCTATTCTGATCATAGAATACAAAAAAAGATAATGTACAGTCGTATAAATCATTCCACAGATGCAATCTTAAATTTCCTGGCACACATCTCTCTGGTGGTTCTTTATCTCCAAACTCACCATGTCTACATCATAATACTTGTTCTTAGAGGTGCGAACATTATTAATAACTTGTGTATTACAGCCTGTGAATTATGTGTGTTATCTTGAGTATATAGCCACAATTTATTTTATGCTGTCTTTGTTCTTCAGGTCAGTGGCCAAGGAGTGTTTGTTGGCAGTGGTGGAGGAATGCCTCTGCCTCGAGGGATG
Source organism: Arothron firmamentum (assembly GCA_016586285.1). Lineage (NCBI taxonomy): Eukaryota > Metazoa > Chordata > Actinopteri > Tetraodontiformes > Tetraodontidae > Arothron > Arothron firmamentum. The sequence goes on from BJFM01005361.1 coordinate 22,526, forward strand.
CACCAGCCTGGCATGCACCCAGTCAACCCCACACAGGGGTTACGCGCTCAAGTGCCTCATCAATTCCTGTCTGCTCAGGTCATTTTTCTCTGACTACTTCTCACCAGTGTCACATTCAGGACTCTGTAGAGTCCTTCCAGTTGACTTTCAGTACAAAATGATTGTTGTTGGTTGGTGTAGACTAAAAGTTGTCAAATCTGTCCTGAAATCTAACCCTGTATATCCAGTAATCATCCCTTAAGTTGTTTGTACTCTAGCTTTAATTGACTTTGTCTTTTTAAAGGTTTTGTTGCAGAAGATGTCAGGGCAGTTTAGTGACTGGGAAGCCAGATGCTAAAATTTAGACTCAAGGTATTTACTTTCAGGGGGACCCGTTTGCTTTTTCCACAGCCCTACCTGAGCTAAACTATACACTGACAACATTGTCTGCTGGATTTGAGCATTTGATGCTTTTATAATTTGTTCTGGCAGAATTTGTATTGGAAAATGTAAAAAAAGAAAGAAAGAAAAAGAAACTAGCGTATCAACTGTTGTTGTTATTTACCTGTTCTTTATTGTTGGACTCGTCTTTGTAAACAGCTATATTTATAGATATTTATGTGGCATTCAGGTGCCGGGTCCTATGATGAAGCAGATGTCCTCTTCTGGTGGCAATGTGGGAGGAGTGGTTGGAGGTGTTGGAAGTGTCGGTGGGGTCGGTGGTGTTGGCGGAGGAGTGTTCCCTCCTCAGATTTCCCCACAGCAGCTTGCTATGCTCAGCAACATTTACCCCCACATGCAGCAGTTCCATCTGGTAGGTGATCTGACTGACATAGACATTACACATTCTGGATTATTTTACTTATTTTTTCCTTCCTCAACTTCTGTGCGAGTCTTATTTGGAAAATGTTTGCCCTCTAACATAGCGTGAATACAGGATTACATCTAGTGTTAGGTTGTCTGAAATCCTACACACCAAAGATTTGTCATTGCTTCCCTAGATAATGCATTTGGAAGTCACATTACTCTTGCATGCTTCAGTCAGACTTTTTGTACTATGGAAACAGAAAAAGCAGAAATATAGCGTAATAGTTGTTAAACTATGTGTGAATATGATGTAGCCCCTTCCACACCTGGCCTGCAAAATATGTGTTATGCAATCAGACAACAGTCTGTCGGCATGCCATCACATGAACAGAAATGTCTTCCAGAAACACTGAGTACACAGTGAGTTGATCTTCTAAACCACTTGTCAATGTGGTCAGGACTTTTTGATCACATTAAACACAAATATTATATATGTATACTAACACATCTGAAGTCCACCTTTAGCAACTCCAAGTATGAAAATACTTTTATCAAGGTGGTGGATAAGATGGAAAAAGGGGCACATTACCACGTGTAAACAGGTTCTTATAGTGTGTGTTTCTATCTGTAAGCCTGTTCTCTTACTCCGATTTTAAACATGACCCACAGGCTTGCCAACTCCTGTTACAACAGCAACAGCAACAGCAGCAGCAGCAACAGATTCTACAAAATCAGAGAAAGTTTCCTCAGCCACAGCCTGTTAGGCAGCAGCCAGACCCACAGCAGGTAAGTAGTCATTTCTACTCCGCAAAGCTGAAAAATATTCAAGTATGAGTACAAACACTGTTGAAATGTGCTCCTTTTCATCTCAGCTGGCAAGGATCATGGCTATTCTGCAGCAGCAGAGGCAGCAGGGTGGAGTCGGAGGTGCAGCAGCTGGTGGGGGAAACCCCAAGCTTTCCCCTTCTCATTTGGGAGGAGGCCTAAGCAAACAACCCTTGGGAGACCCTCTTCCACATTCTGGAATGGGAGGGGCTTTATCAGACCTTCATGCCAAAACACAAGGGATGTACTCTGGTAGGACCAATGTGAAAATTATCGTTTCACTTTTTTCTAACTTATTTTCTGCAATACTGACAACCGTTGAACTCCGGGACTAAGAATCCCTAGAACGTTGCTTAATTCAAGATTTGCATGCATGTGTTTTGCTGACCAGGGCTTAACCCTGGTGGTAACCTGTCAGGACTGGATCTCAGTTCCATGATGGGAGGAATGAAAGACGCTGGAGGACAGCAGTCCCGCTTCAAATGGATGATGGAAGGACAATCCCCAGCTCCTTCCCCTCCTACAACCACCTTTCATAAGAATGGTAGGTGTAACAGATGGATTGAAATGCAATTTTTGCAATTCACACTAAGGGAACAAACACCTCTCAGGCCATTGCGAACCGTCAGTGTGTTATTAAATGCGCTGATAATTATCTTCATTCACGGTTAATCTGAATCACTGCTAATCAGATCAGTCCAGAACATATTCATGTCAATCTGTGTGACCTTATTTTCTTTTTCTAATGATTTTTTCAAGGCCCTTTATCCAGTGGTCTAAAGGTTAGAGGAGGTTCCCCTTTCTCCCAGTATGAGATGCTGGGGAGTGATACTTTGGCGATACAGAGCCAAGGTACTGCAGACAACTGGCACCGGACACCTGGAAGTAAAATGGGGAACAAATCAGCCACATCCAGCTGGCCTCCAGGTTAGCATGGCTTATTCTGTGTTACAATATGGCAGCGTCTAATTAGGATTAAAAGGAGTCGTACAGTATCAGATGTCAGCCTGTCCACTGTTAAATGGTCTCATTATTTTGTCTATATCTGGGATGCAAATTGTTCTTTTTCAATCAAGTGCTCCATCTTAATGATAAAAGAATTAAATAGTAATAGCATTTGCTTTAAACTAAAAAGCCATCTAATCTGGACAATCATTTGATTTAAATTAGCAGGATTTTTAGACAGATAGTCCTTATTTAGAATCTACAACACAGAATGCTGATTTCTTTGCAGTTGACAACAGCTATAGTGACAAAATATACAAAGGATTTTATATTTTATTTGCCTTTTTTTGTATTAACGGCAGAGTTTCAGCCTGGTGTGCCCTGGAAGGGGATCCAGAGTAGTGGAGATTCAAAGTCTGACCCCTACATGGCTCCTGGAAGTGTTCTTGGCTCCCCAGGAACATCAAGCCTCAATGACTCTGACCACCAGTTACTGCGAGACAACATAGGTATGAGAGTGTACCAAGTATTTTTTTATCAACATAACGATTCTTAAAATTCATACAAAATATGCTGAGACTTTTTCCTAACGTGAGTTACATTAAAGGGCCCAAAAGAGTGCAAAAAAATAAATAAAAAAATCCAACGATTTAAAATTCTAATAGCATTAGCCATTTCCACCTAATGCAACAAGATGAAACACTGAATAAAGGATTTTAATATCTTAATTAAAAGTGACATAAGAGGGAATTACCACTAGTTCCATCTCTCTATTTTACAAGGAGTAATACTTAGCAGTAAGTCTCTTTGCCTCATATGCTAATCAATTTAAAATGTGACATTTTTATACAGTAAATGATGCAACATAATTCCCTCAGCTGAATTTTAAATACGCAAAAATCACGCAGTCCAGGACAACATAATGGAAGCACCAACATGTTCAAAAGTATTAACTCGTTCTGCTGAAGGTAAGTAAAGATTACAGTGGTGCTAATTTAAAACATTCTTTCATACCTGATCATGTTTGCCAGTGATTACACAAGTATCAGAATTGGCTCTTATGGTTTTAATAGATAGCATTAATTTTATGGAAATAATGCCAGATTAGGTAGTATTATAGCCCTATTCACCCTGTCAATATTGGACTTTTGGGTTTCACTAATCGGAATCAGAGAAAGAGAGAAGGGAAATAAAGCATTTGGCATTTATGGCTCATCTTGATGGAGACACTTGGTAGACTATTTCACTGGCCAGGTCTGTAGGTTTATACTTATAATTTTATTTTTGTTGCTCAGCATGGATCTGCCAGCTGTCTTAAAACCAAAACTATAGTGCTTTAATATGCATTGTCTCTCGACTACAAATACATTATGTTTGCCTTGTCTTGATGCTGAAGATGTGCTGGCCATAACTAACTTGTATATAATCTCTAGGGCCAAACCCCACCCTCAACACCTTGCTGCCTTCACCTGGTGCCTGGCCCTACAGTGCCTCAGATAGTTCCCTCAGCAACATTCACAGCACAGGTAATTCATGTTTTTTTTTTGTTTGTTTGTTTTTTTGATTTTCAGGGTCCCTGCAGCACTACAGGGATTGCTTGCAGTGTCATCTATCTCCACCGCTGTTTTTCCTCAAGTCATTCTCCCTGGCGTCTCTTCTCCTCCCTATTTTCTCTGCAGCAAAGTACTCGGAGTACAAGCCCAGCTGGCCCCCAGAGCCCATTGGACAAAACAAGCTGTGGAGGACCAATCGCAACAGCTCTCAGCTGCCACGCCCCCCTCCTGGTTTGACTAACCCGAAGCAGACCATGTCCTCTCCGTGGAGTAGTGGAGTTCCACAGCTGGGACGGAACTGGGGAGGGGCTGGGAATAATCAAGACTCACGATTTGGGCCTGGTAAATAATAGATTTTTGCCATTTCATCAGTGTATAATAATTATTATTATTACCTCCTCCGAGGAGGTTTTGTGACAGCCGACGTTGATCTGTTTCCTTTAAGTTTTTAGCAAAATAACTATTTTTTTTTCTACTTAAGGTATGTTAGTGGTATAATGGCCAAGGAACCAACCTTTATGTTTTCCAAAGTTCAAAGTTCTTCTGGTTGATTATAAAGCATCACTTCAGATCAAAACCCAGCGCAATGTCACTGTTTAAAACACCCCTGCGGCATCTTTCTGTCTATCCCAATTTGTATGATCCCCCATTTGTTCTTTTTTAATAGGTTCACCGTGGAATGAAGGCGTTTCCTCGGGTGGCAGCTGTTGGTTATTGCTAAGCAACCTGACGCCTCAGGTAAGTTGAGAAACACTTGAACATGTTTAAGTAAAACAATATGGTTGCTATAGTGTTACAGCATAAGTGTTACATGACGACCTAATGTCTGCACATTGTTGTTGTTATTTCCATATAGATTGATGGTTCTACTCTGAGGACTATCTGTATGCAGCACGGTCCCCTGCTGACTTTCCACCTTGGCCTGACCCAGGGCAGCGCTTTGATTCGCTATAGCAGCCAGCAGGAAGCAGTCAAGGCCCAGGGTGCACTGCATATGTAGGTTCATCGCATTAAGTAAGGCACTTGAAGCCGATCTTGAATGCTCTTGGATCTAATCAGGGTTGTCTTTTAACTTCCTGCCAGGTGTGTTCTGGGCAACACTACAATCCTGGCGGAGTTTGTGAGTGAAGATGAAGTCGCTCGCTATTTTGCTCATTCCCAGGCTGAAGTGGGCAGCTCGGGAGCTTCAGCAGCCAGTGGGACACAGAGTTCATGTGGGACAGGCACAGCTGTGGCCATCAGTGAAAGCAGCTCTCCAGGAAATGAGCGGGCCCCACCTGGCACACCTTCAGTTGGAAGTATAAATGGCAGTAATGGAGGAGACGGTGGAGTGGTTCTAGGTAGCTTGAGGTCTTCTGGCTCTGCTTGGCAGAGTCTTGATGGTACAGGGAATTCTTCGGAATCCTCTTCAGCCCAAGGAACGGGGCTGGGGATATTTTCCCAGTGGAGCACCAGTGAGGCAGGGGAAGGCGGCGGTGGCGGAACCGGAGCGGAGTCTGCGAGATCTGGACTCTGGGGCGGCATGGCAACAGGATATCCCAGCAGCAGCTTATGGGGGGCACCTCAAATGGAGGAAAGACACCAAATGGACAATCCTGCTGCATTATTGCCTGGTGACCTGCTGGGTGGAGGAGGAGATTCTATATGATAAGCCACCTCCATTTGTACGTGTAGGTTTGGACACACTGAACATACACTGGGACACACATTTACTTACTATAGCAACACACACATGCACACACATACACTTTGTATGAATATTAATGTAAAACACTGAAACAGATGCATACATGTACATGGTATGCATATTATTGTGCACACATAAGGCAGAAATGTGACATGCTTACACACATTCTTGTGGCCAGACTTAAGCTATTATATAAACAAATGCAGGGACTGTTAGATGTGTATACAGCCTTTTTTTCCACAGATGAAGATTTCAACTGCTTAGACTTGAAACTTGACAAAGAATGAAAAGTCAGTTGGTCTGAAAGACTTGACTGGATTGCAATGTAAAGTAAATAAGGGACTTATCAATAGATTAACATACACATGCACACACCAAATACAAACAAGCCTTTGGACAGTTGGGCACTGTAAACAGCATTACCTTCATCATAGAAAATAAATTAAAACTACTACATGATGTGAGGTTAAAGTGTTGTGTTCAAATCCCCTTAAAAATGGAGGCTGAATCCAAACACATGCAAACAGCTCTGTTTGAAAACAGAACTGTATCTTACTGTGTTTGATTTTTTTTTTCCTGGTTTGTATGTAAAGTTTTAATTTTGGAACAGTGAATATATTGAAAAGAAATGTTATTGTTCTGTTTTCGAAATGCTGACCTCCTACTGTTGTATCATGCACTCTTTCTTTGTTATTCTTTCTTGAACATGTTTGTTACCGTTGCCGTAATAATTGTTAAATTGCTGGCAGTTTGAGGCTATATTGCGTTTCTCTATGTGTCAATACTGTGCACAGTACCATACACACAATATGGACACAAGTGAGACTGAGACCAAGTAAGTGGATTGAACCACCACCATTGTTGTGAGTGAGAGTGTGTATGCGTGAGTGTGAGTCGTGGATGTGTGTGCGTGTGCGTGTGTGCATGCATGTTTACTGCCTGTGATAATGTGGGCAAGGCTGCTTACTATACAGAAGGTCCATACGAAACTGTTGAGTGCATTTAGTAAACTGCTGAGTGTGTGAAATGTTGGCACTAAAGCTTTTTTCCTCTCATTTGAATTTTTTAAGTAGACTTGTATTTTTATTGTCTGACCTGCAATAATAAAAAAGAACATTTTAAGATACAAAGAGCTGAAGGCATATGCGTTGAGATAATGGACATGCCAAATCTTATCAAACTGCGGAGCGGGAGGGGAGGGGTGGGATGGTTTGTTTACAGATTCAGAGTTACAGTACATTTTTAATATTCTGTTGTGTATTTGTTCTAAATTTAAAAAAAGGCTTTAACACTCCTATTCAGTGTTTCGTTACAAGATTTTACAAAGTAAAAAATTTATTTAAATAAGAACAAGATTAATAAAGATGAAAGTATTGGCTTCTAGATATGTGTCTTTGTTTTTTTAAATTTACCATTTTTATAATGTAAAAATAAAATGAAGTCACAATTTTGAAGTTCCTTATTTCTGTGTTACAACAAAGTTGATAATGCAAGTAAAAGCATACACTTAATTTTAAAAAATATATAAATAGTGACATAAAGTTTATAGTGGTAGTAAGTGGATATACTTAAATAGGCATTTCACCTGTGTTTAATTACATTTTGTCCCTGTGCAGTCTGTAACATTATGAGAAATGGTGGAAATGTTGATCAGTCTCACCAACAACCCTCATCAGTGCCCTGTGAGCTGTTCACAGCCAGAGACCATCTGTTGCCCTCCTACAACTACCCAGAGTAAGCCTATTAAACACCAAGGTCATCCTACAGCCAGCAACTGGTTGTATGACTTAATTGTTTCAGTGTTTAATATTTGTGAAGAGAATTTTATATTATTTCCCTAAGGTAAGGTTCTAACTCAATATTTTTTTGTATTAAATAATGTATATTTTTTTATATATATGTATACATAATCGACACAAGTGGGTTTGTGGCGATTAAGTGAATAAACATAGTTTGTAATTTAAAAAAAAATAGTTGTAACGTTTCCTTTAATGACGTGACTTCCAGAGAATGACATCATCGACTGTGTGAGCGGTCACGTTGTTAAGTAACGAGGGGGGAGACAGGCTCGTGGAGAGCAGCCGCTCGTGAGCGTCTGTGGGACTATCAACAGGGAGTGCGACCGACGGTAGATCTAGAGCTGGGGGAATGAGAACTGCCAGAATCCGTTCCCATCCTCTTTTGCCCAGTCTTCTGTCCGACTGACAACCATCGGATCAGAACCTCCACCGAATCACCTCTCGGACGAACCCAGTATCAGGTTAGTGGTGGTTAGAGGAACCATAAAAACCAAGGGGGAAAAGCAGCCTGATTCGGCCGAATCAGAGTCTACCGTTCACGGCTTAGAGAAGAGGGGGAGGGGGAAGGTAGTATTGATGTCTATCGACACGGGCTAGTCCTGCACATAAATGGGTGCGGTTTTAAGTATGATTCTTAATATTACAAAGTGTGGCGTATATGTAAATTTTCCCGACTTTTCGTTAGCAGTAAACCGTGGTGCAGTATGTTTTACCGTTCCCGTTAAGGAATTTCTACTGTGCTACTAAGCTTACTAGCTTACTCCTGGCAGCTAACAAATACGTTAATGCCTTTGGCCAGTTTTGTAATAAAATGTTTAGTTAAATGTTGCATTTTTTTCGTTTTATAGACATTGTTGAATGATTTTGTTGCAGTGTCGATGTTGTCATAAAGGTTTTTGGGGTTTTTTGTTGTATACCCAAGTTAAATCCCCCAGACATGTTTCCAGTCCTCTTTCAATTATTGAAGATCACTTTATCTTCAGAGTCGTTGTCATTGCACCGATTATAAAACTGTATTTATTATTCATATGGGGTCTAGATGTTTCTTACTTTTTGTGATGGTTGAACTGAAAGAAGTGACTGTCGAGTCAGTGACAGCTGCCCATGTAAGAGGCGTACCTTGGGTGTTTTTAACGTTCCGTGCTGCGATTCATACCAGAACAAGAGACTCTTGTTTATTTTACATAACCGCGTTCTGAAAAAGTTTCCAGCATTTATGTCATTAATATTTGTTTTACAGTACTTTGGGAATGAGTGTATTGTTTTTATTTATTCTGCTGGGAGCCACCTTTCAGCTGGTATTAGTGCCTGTTGTGATGACATTAAGCTAGTCTAAATGCTACAGGAGATGTTTATGATTGAGACTGGCATATCGTGGCTTCACAGCTCATCCATGCTTGGTTACATGTTTTCTGTCAGAAACAGTGTTAGAGCTTATGCTGTGGTAAAAGCAGTCAGTCTGGTTGCTACTACAACATTTGTTTTAAAAGCTGCAAAAGTATCCAGAGTGGTAAGGTAGCTGCCACATTACAATGGAAGGGTTCAGCTGAACAAATGCTTGGCAAGTATCACTAAACGAAACTGTAATCAATCCGCACAGTTATCACCAACCTGCCCTAACCAGCTTAAATGAAACTTTGAGCTACAATAACAACACAAAGTGCTTTGCAGTGGCATTTTGATGATTCTAGTAGCTACACTTCACCCAGAACAAACATTGCTGCACATCTTTGCAAAAGAGCAGCTTTGCCTCTGCATGAACACAGGATGGCTTATGCAAATGAAGTGTCAATGGAAACTGCTTTTTTTTTTTTAAATGATGTCACTGCTCCCGTGTGAAATAACGAATCAGTGACAGTCAGATTATTGCCCTCCAAGGTATTCATGGGTGCAGCACTTGAAAAACCCCATCCTGGGCTAATGAAACTTAAACATGTATGAAACCAATTCCACCTTTTCCACAATGACACTGTGTCCTTTCATTATCTCCAAGTGACTGAGGGTTAGTGTTTGGAACTCTATTTTACATAAGAATGATTTATCAGAGACATGAAATGAGGTCAGTATAGTGGAATGTTTTTGTCTTTTTTTTTTTTTTTTTTTTTTTTAGACATCCTTAAAATGTTTGGGATTATCTAAGATTGTACACTGTGTAACTCATTATCTTGGTATAAGTACAGGAACTTGCCAATGAATGCTTTCTTTTGCTGTTCATGAAATGTCATAAGACCTTTGTTTCTGTACCACAGATTCCTACCTGTGTTGTACTCATCAAGGATGACATATTTTGTTTAATTGTTGATTAAATGAACTGTTGGAACATTTGCCACAAGCCGCAGCAAATACCCTGCAAATCTGTGTTCCCTGTAGCACTTGATTACACAGAATTGTCTGAGGGTCTTGACACAGATCGTGCCAGCCAGGGCTTTGTGGCTGCTCATGCCTTCTTTCCCTTGGCAGTGTAGAGAGTTCATTCTTTCTCTTGCACTGGCTGCACAATGCAGCGTGCTGAAAAATAATGATTTTTGGCAACATCACATGCAGTTATACTGATATGTTAGATTTCATTTAACTTGATGTATACCAGTTTAATGTCTGTCATGCATTTGTTAGTTTTCTGTGTGAGATCTTAGATTTGGTGGTGTGAGAAAGCCCTACAGGTTAAGAACCAAGAGCACCCTCTATTGGAACAAAGATTGACAATTGAAAACACCACCTGAACACGTTTGGACACGCTTAGTCTCACACAGAAATTAGATCAGACAGCAAATATGGCATTCAAAAAATCTGAGACTTTGACCCTTGATCCTCCAAGGATTAAGGCCAAAGGGCTTTTGTTCAAAGCATCTTCTATATTATGCACGCTTGTATTACTACAGCTCTCTGCTACGTACTATACTGCTGGTATCGCCTACCCTTAACAATAAGACTATTACCAAGAGTTGCTAACTCTCTGAAATAACTCTACCCCCAAATAAATACATAAAGAACACCTCATTGGCAGGTTCAGCGAACCCAATTGTCTTCACGCCTACCGTCATGGTGAATATTTTTTGTGTTTGTGAAATCATTTTCCAAACATTTGACTTAAACCTGAATTTTATTAGATGTATGTTTTTCATTCAAATATACATTCAATACAAATTATTCAATTTTTTTTTTAGTGCCAAATAACAAATAACCAGAATAAAATAAATATCTTTATAAAAAGATCTTTAACAGACCTCTGTCCAGCAAAAAACAGTATTAAAAATAATAGAAAACAATAGAAAGCAGAACATTTCTGTAATAGTGTATTTCATGCAAACAAAGTCCACCAGAAGTATGCTGTTTCAGGTCAAATAGTACAGTACGGGCTACAAGAAAGGGCACCGGAAGACAGTGCAGTGTACTTTGTAGACATTATCATGCAGTGTTTCTAGCCACATGGATTTGAATCTATATTTGCAGCCTTTTCATTTTTTTCTCAGAGGATAGTCAGATTACTGCTAGAAGGCGAACCATCTGCAGTGTCTGAGACCTGTGAACACCAGTCCTCCACATCCATGCTGCTTGGTGATGTCTTGTGTTCCGGTATCTTTTTTGGCAAGCAACACTAACTCGACCAATGAGCTGAGCCGGATTCTTATTCTACATATTCCTGTCAGCTCATTGGTCATAGAGCTGGAGAGGGCTGGTATTAAAATTTACCGTTAAATATAAATGAATATTCATGAATTCGTATCACATTTTACAGGCTCTTTTTGATTCTCATGATAATGCCGAACAAAGTGTGTTCTGTTTCAGGTCAATATGGGATGCGTACTTTTGTTTCTAAATGCTGGACGGTTCCATTTTTCAAAGGACTGTTAGCAACCCTACCTCTGAGTTGTGAATAAATGCCTTTGAAACTTGTATTTTTTAATTTGTTCTGTCTGACACCCCATCCTGTTAATAAGATGAGTCCAGGCTTTAGTTCACACGCAGTCCTTTAAGCATTCGTGTCTCTGCCCAACAAGAACCTACATTAAAGAAAGACAACTCGGACCTCTCCAAGTACCTTGATTCTCTAATCGTAATCGTAGGCCATAATCTGCTGCCTCAATCTGCAACCCCGAACAGTCGGAGCTTGTGTTTGTCTGCATTTCATTCTTTTTCCCCTCCCTGCTTTTGTTGCTCTCAGTCTGGCCACCACCCCTTGCCCTCCCAGTCTTAGTCATGTATCAGTGGAAGCCAGACAGCTGTTGCCAATCAGCTAGTCCTGCTTAGGCAACATTCTCACACAAGCACATGGCAAGTTCAGTGCATCTGTGATTGGCGTAGCATACGAGCAGCTGCCTTAGCTCTGAGTGCACCTTCACTCAGCCTCACTGAAAATAAACAAATCAAATTTCTGAACTGGTCTTTTGTATCACAAATAAGCTGAGGAAAAGGACAACATAGGCACTTGGTATGTATGGTGTGTGTCTTTAGTTCATCATGTGTGTTTCTTTTGGCAACAGTGATAACTTGGAACCATGGAGCTGAGAGTGGGAAACAAGTACCGGCTTGGACGAAAGATTGGGAGTGGCTCATTTGGTGACATTTACCTTGGTAAGTGAAAATCTTAAGTATTTTTTCTTTACATGGTTCTTATGTAATGTATTCTCCATGGATTATAGTTCCACATTAAATTATGAGCAATCTGCTTTTCAGGCCTCACTGCCAACTGTAGCTGGACACCTATTATCTGATTTCTTTAAAATTCATTCATCGTACAATTTCCCTGTGTATTTGACCACTGTGGTTTTTGTGTTTTACTAGGTGCAAACATCGCTACAGGAGAGGAGGTAGCCATAAAACTGGAATGTGTCAAGACTAAACATCCACAATTGCATATTGAAAGCAAGTTCTATAAGATGATGCAAGGAGGAGGTAATATTTAAAACGTATTTGTGGGTTAATCATGATTAACCGCAATTTAAAATGTGCCAGACAAAAACCAAGTTTCTTGCTTCACACTTGTGGAAATGGATGGTAAAATGACAATAGGCAGCTATATAGCTTGAAACCCAGACAAAACTTTTTGCAAATAAGAGCCATGAGTGAGGGATGGAACAGTGACAATTCAAACCAAGTCTTTTCTTGGTGAGAATTGGGTTACACAAATTTAAGCCATAAATGCCTCATGACTTCTAGGAGTATCTTTCTGACCACCATGTCGCAGTGCATTTATAATGTACTGACTCACTCCTAGCCACCACTAGGAGATGTTTTCAGTATCACAGCCTGATGCACATACTGTACCAATTTTTTTTTATTTACGTTCACCTCAGATAAATCACCATAAATAGCTACTGAAATGAATGTAAAAGTTATATTAAGTATGGGCTTATGTTAAGTTTGAAATGATTTTTCTTCTAGTGGGTATTCCTTCAATAAAATGGTGTGGTGCTGAGGGAGACTACAATGTGATGGTGATGGAGTTGCTTGGTCCCAGTCTAGAGGACCTTTTCAACTTCTGCTCCCGAAAATTCAGCCTCAAGACTGTCCTCCTCTTGGCTGACCAGATGGTAAGACCCAAAACATGTTAAGTCATGGAATGTAGAAATGTTCACTATGCAGATCATCACTGTAACATGAAATTTAAAGAGAATGCCGAGTCATCGAGTTTATGATCTCTGCATGTGCGTGACCTTTTTAACTTGCTTCCAGGCAGGAAACATGTGGAATACAAAATTTTTCGTCATGTTTCCTTAAGTGGGGCTTTAAATGTGTCAATTAGATGCTATTAATTTCCTCAGAGCTATGTCCTTGTCTCTGCTGTGTAACCTGACAGTTCCTCCACTTTCTTCCTTGCACATCCTCATCAGATCAGTCGTATTGAGTACATCCACTCAAAGAATTTCATCCATCGAGATGTCAAGCCTGATAACTTCCTAATGGGCCTTGGAAAGAAGGGCAACTTGGTGTACATTATTGACTTTGGTCTAGCCAAGAAGTACCGTGATGCCCGTACACACCAGCACATCCCTTACAGGGAGAACAAGAACCTGACGGGCACAGCACGCTACGCCTCCATAAACACACATCTTGGAATTGGTAAGCACTGCTTAGATTGTTGCTTATTTACCTTTTATTGCCACAGTGATAGTTTATTAAATCTTTTAATAATTTGTTAGATCTCATTGTTGGCTTACATCACAATGACCTTATCAGTTGCTTGTCAGTGGGCCATATCAAAGCTTTGAGATCTTTGAAGTAGTAGTAGACATGCTTAACCTTCTTCTTACGTTTGTGTCTGCTCTTATTTGCATCCACAGAGCAGTCGAGGCGTGATGACCTGGAGTCTCTCGGCTATGTTCTCATGTACTTCAACCTGGGCTCCCTCCCTTGGCAGGGCCTAAAGGCTGCTACCAAGAGGCAGAAGTATGAACGGATCAGTGAGAAGAAAATGTCCACACCCATTGAGGTTCTTTGTAAAGGATATCCATGTAAGTGCTCCCTGTGTGTTTTGAGGTCCTGCAATATGTGCATTTATGAAACTGCAGCTGAATGTGATTAGTGTGAAATGTCATTGATGTGCTTATGTGTTTCCTGTATTCCACTCTTGGTTTAGTAATTTTGTGTGTGTATGGGTTGGAGTCTGGCTATCTTCTCAATGTTTCTCTCTCCATCTGTCCTCCTACAGCTGAGTTCTCCACATACCTGAATTTTTGCCGTTCGTTACGTTTCGATGACAAGCCTGATTACTCCTATCTACGCCAGCTCTTCAGGAATCTTTTCCATCGTCAGGGTTTCTCCTATGATTATGTCTTTGATTGGAACATGTTGAAATTTGTAAGTGTATCTGGGTGAAATGTTTCCTGGCCTTAATTGGGGCCTTCAAAATTTACCATTGATATCTTGTATGTGGAAGTGTAATACAGGTATTGTAATACATGTGTGTTAACCCAACAGCTGTAATGTCCCTGCTCTTATCTGCCAGGGTGCCAGTCGAACATCTGAGGAAGGGGAACGGGAGAGAAGGACGGGTGACGAAAGAGATGAAAGGATTGGAGGAGCCCCCCGGGGCTCTGCATCGCGTGGCCTCCCTCCAGGGCCGACCTCTGGTGCTGCCAACAGAGTCAGAAATGGACCGGAGCAGGCCCTCTCCAATCCTGCCTCACGAGTCCAGCAGTCTGGTGAGTTCACTGCCTTAGTGATTGAGATAAAGTCATGCAGAGTTTTATTGGATTTTTGCATCAACTGTTTGGTAATGTCGCACATAATATACTTTTAGGTAACACATCGCCTCGTGCAATTTCTCGTGCAGAGAGGGAGAGGAAGGTGAGCATGCGGCTCCACCGTGGGGCTCCTGCCAACGTGTCATCCTCAGACCTCACAGCCCGTCATGACCAGTCCAGAATTTCAACATCACAGGTGACAATTGAGACTGATGAACCAGTACTTTGAGTGAAAAAGCTCAGTACCAGCACTGTGACTAAAAAAGCTTTTTTAATGTTTCATCTTAAGGTCAGTGTGCCATTTGAGCACATGGGGAAGTAGAGTTCTTTGGCTCTCGTTATTTACGAAACTGACAGGTAAGGACTAATCTGACACAGAATGCTGGAATTACGCCACAATCTTTTTGTGATTGAAAATAAAATAATTATTTTCACTCCATTTGTTTTTGCAGGGCTGAAAAATAAATTTACCCCTCCAGGTTTTTCCCTAAATTTTTACCTTTTTTAAAATAAGTGATTGCCAGTGGACACATGGATCTTTTCGAAAATGGACGGTACATCTTTAAAGGATCCAGGGAAGCACATGGCTGTATCAAATGCATTTTGCTAAACCGTGAACCACAATGCAAAAAGCAAATAAATAACTGTAAACACCCTTATTATCCCGTGGTTGCTCATACCTGTCCCATGCAAACATTGCCACACCTCCTCCTGTCTGAAAAATGTGAAGAACTGCCGAAGCAAAAAGCTATCAGGGACGTGCGCATGTTCCTCTTCCATGTCCGATGTAGGCTTAGTAAAACTTTTATTTTTCTTCCTGCAAACCACTTTTATCAAACAGTTCTTGTCTTGAATGGTTTTTGTTTTCAGTTGAAAAAATTAGTGAAAGTGAGAGGGTTTGTCCTAAGAGGCACCTTGGAAAAGGATCGCGTGACGTCTTAGCTGTCGTAATATTTGGTGTAGCAGTTGTTTGGTTGCTTGGTGGTCCTTCATTCGTTTACTGTCCCTTAAACTCAGCCGCCAAAATCTTCATCAGCCCTTTCTGTTGGCCTGCTTTGGCCTTGTGTTTTTGTTTTAACTCGATTGGGTAAGGTGACAAATGAGCATGGACACGCTCAGTCTTGAGGGAAAGCTCCTCAGGAAATTCTCATCCTATACCAACAGAAACCATAGCTGCCCATTTTGGCTAAATAGTTCTTAATGTCACCATTATTATTTTTTTATTTGTTGGCGGTCACAGGGGAGTGGAGGAGTCTGTTGGGGAGGACCGTTTCAGGGAATGGACCGCTCCAATACTTTTTGACTTTTGTTTACTCCACTGTAAATACATATTTTTTTATTTTAATGTTAAGCCAAAATGTGGTTGTTCGTTTTCAGATGTAAAGTAGAAAAATACATAATGACATAAATTTGGGAATCTTGGGGATTAAAAATATATTGTGGGATTGACTACTGTTACTTTGCCAGCTGGGTCATTTATCTGAGTGCATGTGAGTGTGTGGCAACTTCCTGTTCCTCCACCATTCTGTCCTGTCAACCTCGATTGCTTTTATTTATGTTAACGCACTTGTTTTTATTGTTGTGACATACCTTTGTCCCTTTTCTTTTATTCTCTTCAAATGTTGTGTGTTGTAATTTATTAGCAGTAGCTCACTTCTTTTTTTTTATTTTATTTTTTTTATACTTTGTTCTCTTTAGAAGAACTCTCCAAGTCAAACAGGGCTTTCAGTATTTCCTCTGGTAAAAATTTCCTTATACTCTTGTGTTTTTTATTGTTTGTTGATTTTTTTTTACCTCCAGCAATCTTGATGTCATTTTAAAAGATCAGCGATGCAATTGGAGGGATGTGTAAATATAGTGTGTTTTGCAGACTGCCATGACCCAGTGGTATTGTAACTGTTGGGATGGGAATCAGACCTTCAGGTGTTGAGGATTTCACTTCATGTATTGTGTACCGATATATTGTACAGTTCTTTAACACGTTTTATTTACAACAGTATTTGTGTATATTTTATGAAGTAATAAAATGAATAACGTTGCACACAAGCGTTTTTGCTCACACTTTCTCTTGCTCCAAAAGTTTTTTGACAATGGTGAACATTGTCAAAAAATAAATATCCCAAATAAATGACGTCACAAATGAAAGCCTGTGCGCATGCGCACCGCATTGTTGGCTGGCAGCTGCTGCTGCCGGAGAAGAATGACCTGATGTGGATGAAATAACGGTGCCCTGCTCGTCAGCTCTGGAAATGGCAAGCTAAAACTATAATTTCCAAACCAATACTATTAGAGAATAGGTCGTGTGGCTTCTTAAAACCAGCTTGTAGAATTTGGTATTGTTTGACTTTACGAAACGAAAACTACGACAAGCTAGAGCCAGGCTAGGAAGGATGGCTAAACATTAGCTGCGCTCGACGTAGTTATCGTTCAGTTTGAAACAGTCCTCTAATAATGAACCATTTTCCGGGACCTGACAATGCAATAATTGTGGGGGGAAACATCATTTAATTCTGCTGTGCTCTGAAGGGTTTGGAACACGCTTCAGATGATGAGCTCAATTGAGGATTTGATCAGCGCAGATCAAACAGCTGCCGACACGGTGAGTTAAAATAGCCAATTAATGTCATGTGCACTTAATATTTGCAATTATTATGATTTTAAAACGTAATCCAAGTCAGAGTTTCCGTTTTAGTCGAGACGTTGCTTGTGTTTAGTTCCATTTCAGCTTTGATGTTAAAGGTGATGTCACTTCATCGCGCACGCAGAACGGTTGTGGAGAACACACAGTTCTGCTCTGTAGAACTCACACTTTGCTCTTTGTGGTGACTATTATGTTGCGGCCAATGTTAAGTGGTGGTTCTGTCCTCAGTTCCTCGGACTCAGCCTGGCCACAATGGCCACATGCTGTCCGGGGTTTTTGCGGAGCTCTGGGTGCCTCAGCACCTCTGATGGCCTGTCAGGGTAAAAGACTTGTCATGGTTAAGGTCGATGCACAATACGTGCATTAAACCCTTTCTAAAGCTGTATTCAGGAGAACTAACGAGCTGCCTCTTTGCTTTTTTGCACATGCAGGCTGGTTCTCGTTATCCTCACCAGTGAATAAATATAGTGAAAATTCATTCAAAAATAAATAGCTTCACGACGACATCCCCTTCAGACGTACAGACATCCACTGATTGATCATTCACTGCAGTGTTATTGTCAGAATCTGATTGGGGCTGCCTCCAGTTTGAGAAACTTTTTTTTTTTAAGAATTAAAAATTATTCACAATACATGAAATAATGCTAAATAAATCCCCAAGGAAATGGTGGCAGAATGCTAGAAGAAGGCATCATGGCACAGTAATGCTTCTTGAATCAACAAGCATCAAATGAGTCATCAACACTGAACAAAGCAGTGTGTGTGTTTTAAGGTATTTATTGTAAATTATTAGATTATAACCTCATTGAAGTCCATACAAAGGACTTCTGTTCCTCTGCTGTGTTTATGGCTGGTGCTGTTCTTTATGAACGCGATGCTGCTTCTGCAAAAGAAGGAAAACACAACCGGAGTGATGGAAGAGGATTAACAAGTAAAGATATAACAAGCAGGAAAACAGATGTAAATATAAAGATTATACATGCAGTTTTGAATTATTCTGGATGATATCCTGCTGGTTCCATGACACAAGGAAAAATACAATCAAAGTGTGTTCCACCTGTTCTTCACCTTTGACTCTAATTGTTTTTCATGTGCACCCTGCAGCCAGCTCAGATCATTTCTCCCACTTCACTTTGTCATCGTTAATGATCGTGGCTTCAGCCTGCAGTGTGGAAGCGTTTACTTTTTTTTTTTGTTGCAGCATCTCCTTTCTGCTCTCTCAGCAAAGCTTGGAGAGGAGGAAGGGGAAGAACTGGGTCAACAGCCCTGAGCTTGTCACTGATTCACTGCCTTTGATTGATTCAGCCCACTCCCCCATGTTTGTGTTGTTTTTCCACTGTCAGTCTCTGCTCTTCCGCTGTGCCTCCCCTTCGCTCTCTCCCTCTGTTTTGATCTCTCATCTCTCTATCCACACAATCTCTTTTGCTGTGTAAATCTGTGCAGTGTCCTACTTTACTCTGCTCTGTATCTTTTCCTGTTTTCCCTTTTTTACACCTGTGAATGTTGCCCGATATTTGTTGTGTACACTTTTTGAGTAGTTACAGTCAGTATCAGGCTCTATAGCCAGAAATGTACACTTATTTCAGGCTGTATTTAAGGTCTTTTATTGTTATCTTTGTTGACAAAAAAAATAAAATAAAATAAAAATCTTTTATCTTCCCAAATAGATGAGTCAACTCCGAGGGCGGAACCTAATCCTGTCAGAGAGATTGGGCAATGACTCTCCTGCTGGCTTTGCTCCTGGGCTCCCTGCCACCATGGCCCCACGGGGAGCCAACTCATCTTGGATACCAGACGCCACTGTGATCACACCGGAAGAGCCCATATTCCTCATGACCTCCACTGCCCAGGCTATATCAGGCTTTTTTGTGTGGACGGCTCTCCTGATCACATGTCACCAGGTGAGCAGACGAAAGCACTTCTGAATTATTACCAGTGTAAATGTCTCTAAAGTGTTACTATAAACACTATAACTTTAGCTTGACCTAGCTATTAAATTGAACTATTTGTCACCATATGCATGTAGAGGATTTTACCGACTTCTTGTTGAAATCACGTCAAATCAGCTACGACAGTCGGAAATTTGTACTGTTTCAGCTTGGTAAAGGCCGTTTCCAGTTGAGCGACAGAACACAGCAATAGTCAGTAATAAGCTGTCACACTGGTACCACAATGAACAAGGTAGCAAATTCCTTTTGTTCCTCTGCTCCTCTGTTTTCTGGGTCATGATTTGGTGTAGCGTTCAGGAACATGCACAGAGCTTCTGGTCTCATTCCAGTCCCGTGCAGGAGTAGATCCACCTTAACTTGCAGCCTGTGGGTGTGTCAGCACCACTTTTAAGACTTCTATTTATTTAAACTCACTGAGCTCATACAGAACATATAGAAAAACAGAAAACTGTTATCTAGTAGGGACCATTTTTCTATATTCTTGTGTCTAATAGTGACCAGTTACCTGGATCTGGTTTAAAAGAAAAGTGAGTACAGTTGATTGAGCGTGCCAAGAAAAATTCCAGAAAATATATAGGGAAAAATGTTGACTATGGCCTATTGTTGATGGCACCCATCACATGATGTTTGCCTTTCCTGTGTCAGTTCATCAGGCCTCCACAGTTCTCTGCCACAGTGTTTGGAGAGCGCCTCCAATATGCGTAGAATTGTCATGAAGCGCACAATCCTTCTTTGTTCTCCACTGTTTGCTGCTGCTTTTCAAACACTGCTGAAGAAGAACCCTCTGCCGTGGGGGCACCAGGTGCCTCCGGCTCAAATGCAGCATCACAGAGCTGGGACAGATGTGGGTAGAGAGCGTTTCTATGTATGCACGCATGCACGCAGGCACGCACGCACAGAGGCAGGATCACTTAGCTACGAGCAGCGTCACAGGACCGTTGTCACCGGCCGCTTGTTGTTTTACCCAGCATGCCTCTTTCTGTTTCCAGGCCTAAATGGAAAGACTGCGGCAAAGGCCCACAGTGCTCTGTGAGCTATGATAAAAACCGTGTGTCGCTCACCTGATGGAAAATTGTCTGTCAGATGAGATTAGGCTGCTGAGAAGACACAGGCTCTCAGTCTACAGCCACTGCTCACCATGTTCCCCACTGTGATCACAATGAGTTCTAATGTCTAGTGGTTACGGTGCTGTCATTTTCACTCTCCTCCTTCATCTGTTTAGATCTACATGCATCTGCGCTACTACAGTTCTCCAAACGAGCAGAGGCACATCGTCAGAATCCTCTTCATTGTCCCCATCTATGCTTTTGACTCCTGGCTCAGCCTCCTCTTCTTCACCAACGAGGAGTACTATGTGTACTTTGACACAGTCAGAGACTGCTATGAAGGTGAGCGAACAGAGCAGCTCCACGGCTGCGGGCAGACATGCTCAGCGTTCAGCCGGAGCCGGAGCGCTGAGATTTGTGGGTTCTGGCGGACCTGGCTCCCATTAAGGCCTTGAGAACGAATGTGCTGCGGTACCTGTGTGGCAGATGGCCTTTGCAGTGCTTTCATTAGAGAGGTTGCCATCTTTGTTCTCATGTTTCCATGGCCTCTCGGGATTGCAGGGGAGCTGAAACCTGTTACCTAGCAACTGTATGAAAATGAGCCAGTGCCTATAAAGACTTTAAGAGTAAAAAACCCCCTTTTTTTTTTTTTTTTAATCCTACCACCCTGATGTGTGTTATTGCATTTGATCTTAGTAAAGCAACAAAGTGGGAGAGGTTGTTCTGCTAAATTCTTATCTTCTTTTAACCTGTGACCCTGCAGCATTTGTGATCTACAACTTCTTGAGCCTTTGTTATGAGTATTTGGGAGGAGAGAGCGCCATCATGGCTGAGATCAGAGGAAAACCCATCGAGTAAGTCTTGCTCACTCTTATCTTCAAGGCTTTCACTCAAACCCGTAAAGTGACCTTCAAGGCCCTGCCAGAGGCCTGTATTGCCGATAAGACTGGACCCCAGAAGATAAGCGTTAGCGTCTTTTGACATTCTGCAGAGATACCAGTGTCTGCTGCTACGAGTTCTGCCTCCCTGCAGATATGAGTAGAGTAGGCTTTGGTGCAGAAATATGTCAGAGCACATGACTCCTGTCAGCATGTCAGTCAAAATTCCACACTGCAGCTTTCAGCTGTTCTAACACGTTGTACTACCTCCAGTACTTTGCCAACGTTCCCATACTCCGAACTCTTTTTCTTTTAGATCAAGCTGTATGTATGGCACCTGCTGTTTGTGGGGAAAAACCTATTCCATTGGTTTTCTGCGTTTCTGCAAACAGGTAACTTTAAAACATCTTCTAAAGACATTTAACTTTATTCTTTTGTCCTGTATAAGAAATCCAATAGGTGAAAAATGTCATTAAAAACAGTAGTACTTACTGCCTCTAGTGGCTACCTTTAGAATGAGCAAGCAAAGTAGATGAATTTAACTACTGTATCTCTATGATTAAATGTTTTCAATGATTAAATGGCTTCAATAACTGAATGAGTTTGAAATATAAAATACTATTTCCCAGTCATATTTCAAATAGATGACTACCTGAAAAAAATCTTTTTTTTACATGAACATTTCCTTATGCAATTAATTGTTAACTTTATCAGTATTAACATTTCAGGAAACATGACAATTAGCATTAGCTAATTCCATTAGTGTCTCTAGTATCAGCAGTGTATGGACAAGGTTTGTCTGTTTCACTGTTGTCAATGTCAATCATGTTTGTCTTGGTGTCTTAGTGTGGTATTCGTGTTTGCACTATTTTCTGACAATGCTGAAAACATGAAGCATCTTTTCTGTTGGCGAGAAGTGATGAGGAATGCTTAAGAACCTTCTTTAAACTTGATTTGAAACAAGCAGTTATTTTTGTGCGACTCTTCTCCTCCAGGCGACGCTGCAGTTCTGCGTGGTCAAACCTCTGATGGCAGTCATCACTGTTATTCTTCAAGCCTTTGGGAAATACAAAGATGGAGACTTCAAGTATGTCCTCATAGCAGCAAAATGCATGTGCTATGTTGTTGTGTCATGAAGGCTTATATGAAATAACATCTTTTGTTGCTCATTGTTTGCAAGGTGTTATCCACAACTAGTTTTTTTTGTTGTCCAAAAGAACCTTTACTTTTCTGAGTTCGGTAATCTTGTGTGTAAATCATCATGTACCGTATTTTCAGCACTATAAGGCGCACCGGATTATAAGGCGCACCTTCAATAAATGGCCTATTTTGAAAAAAATTTCACATATAAGGCACACTGCACTATAAGGCGCATAGAATAGAAACTACTGTAGTGGCTGCGGTTGCGTTATGCATCCACTAGATGAAGCTGTGCTAAAGGAAATGTCAACAAAACAGTGAGATAAGTCAGTCAGTCAAACTTTATTACCGGTAACAGAATACAAACCAGCGTTCTGACAACGCCGTTCACTCCAAAACAAGTTCGTGCATTCACAGTACGGTACTGTACGGACCAGTAGCTCTTATTTGCGCCGCCCTCGTTGAAAACAATGTATTTCCAACTCCATTTGTCACGGTTCAAACGGTTATTTTTTTCNAACCGCAAGGTTTATCACGTAGTTAGTGCATTCACAAACGTGGAGGGGAACTTTTCCCCGATTCAGTAAACACGTAAAACAGTGCTACGGTAAATCAAACGTTAGTCCAAATGGTGGGACTGGAATTCCCTTACATTTTTAACCGTTGTTACTTCAGCCACGCCCCCTGACTACGGTAACCACAATGAACCAATATTGTTCCGTATATATAAGGCGCACCGTCGTGTTTTGAGAAAATTAAAGGCTTGTAGGTGCGCCTTATAGTGCGGACAATACGGTAGTTATTTTAATGCTTTTGTTTGCTCACTTTAACATGTTTTGGATGTTTGAGGGTTTAATCTCTTTTTGTCTCTTTCAGTGTGGCTAGTGGCTACCTGTATGTGACCATTATCTACAACATCTCCGTCAGTCTGTCCCTCTACGCTCTCTTCCTCTTCTACTTTGCTACGCGTGAGCTACTGGTCCCGTACAATCCTGTGCTTAAGTTCTTCATGGTCAAGTCAGTCATCTTTCTGTCCTTCTGGCAAGGTAACCGCTTCTTTAGCATGGCTGTGCTTTTTTAGTGAGTCCAGATGTGGTGTGCAGATCAGATTGACAGCGATGGTTCATTTGTTGGTTCAGGAATGCTTCTGGCCATCCTGGAGAAGTGTGGCGCCATTCCTCAGATCAGCCTGGTGGACTTTTCCGTGGGCGAGGGAACCGTCGCCGCCGGTTACCAGAACTTCATCATCTGCATTGAGATGTTCTTTGCTGCTGTGGCTCTGCGCCACGCATTCACCTACAAGGTCTACATGGATAAAAGGCTGGACTCGTATGGTAGGTTATATACATACAGTATATATCCTGCAAAGGCTTCAGGCACGCCTGGACAAGTGCTGTAAGCTAAGAATGTGGTGGTGGGTGTTAAGAATTTGAAATGTCAAGCAGATTTTTTAGGAGAAAGGCGAAACATGCCTGTTTTAATCCTGTGGTTTCTTTTGTCTTGGAGAACTGATCTGACCTTTCTCCTTGAATCTTATCCTTGACTTAAACCTATTCTGAGGTTTCTCCTTTTTTTCCTTGTTTTTCTTACTTTCTCGGCTTCCTTCTCTGTCGCTCTGCCTCCTCTCTATGCTGCACTGAAAGGCTCGTTTCCTATCTATGGACAATATGGTAGGTGTGACATTGGCTTTGTACCTCAACAGTTCTGTCTGTTTCTCCATTGCAGTCATATTTCATTTATCTTTTGAATTAAAGCATGAATTCATTTGTGTTTTTGATGGTGCTATAGTCATTTCCCCTCCGCCAAGGCAGTTATGTGACAGGCAGCACTTATCTGCCTGTGGACAGTTAGGAACAGATTTTAATTACATTTTCAGGAGATGATGATAATGGGCCAAGGAACTCATGTTTAAATTTTGGTGATTCTGGAGGGAATTTGACCTTTGATCAACCATAGATCTTTGGTCCAAGGCCTAAGGCCAAGGGGCTTTGTTCATAAAGCTGTTAGCTTGTATTACTACTGCCTGTATATGCTACAGGTCTGAGTCACACTACTGTATGTGGGGAAATGAGCTGCTTGGCGGAGGTCTGCGCTCTGAGTGCTTCACCTGTTTTTGAAAAGTCTGATTTTATTTTTATCTGGCCTAATGGTGATATTTTTTAGCTTTTTGTAGTCATTCTCGTGGAGATTGAAGGTTACATGTTCTCTTCTTTGCATCCTGTGAAATATTGAATTTCAAAGACAGGTCTGGTTTTACATGCATCACCACATCACCCATGAACACTAATTGATCTAAATGTTGGTTACGTGACTCATGTCCTCTCTGAAGCCTGAATAATTTGTTGCTTTATTGAGGACATTTTATGGAACGCGAGGACATATTAATTGGGCCACTTATGTCCAGACCAGGTGAGAACAGCGGAGTCTGACTCTTCCCACTCACCTTGTCCTTACATTCTCCTCCACGCAGGCCGTTGTGCTCCCATGAAAAGCATCTCAAGCAGCCTGAAGGAGACCATGAATCCTGGAGACATGGTCCAGGATGCCATCCATAACTTCTCTCCAGCCTATCAGCAGTACACCCAGCAGTCCACGCTGGAGCGAAGCGGGGGCCCACCCCTGTCCCGAAGCCACAGCAACCTCAGCACCCGAGGGGACAACGAAAAGACCCTGCTACTGAGTTCTGATGACGAGTTCTGATGACCCAGTCAGAGTGCTTACATGATGCTTGTAGCTTGAAAATATATCATCTCTAAACGGATTTCTTTGCGATTCAGGTCAAACTTGATGGTATATGGCTGTGTGACATAATGGTGTGCTTTTATAAGGAATGGGGAAAATGTTACTAAAGGAAATATGGGAACACGAAATAGAAATATTTTTGGACCAGAAAAAGAGATGTTTAGACATTAGGGACTGCTCGGCGTGTTATTTGTTTTCATGTTATAGAGATCTTTATTGACAGAAGTCAACTACATTAATCCATTACGGAGTGGAGAATTACCCGCATCTGCATGGAGCTTTCTTATGCTGCACTTTAATGCCACAACTAATTATAATAATAAGCAAATAGGTGCCATCTTCATCTGACAACCACGTTGTCTTTCACCATCTGGCCACCTGTTGATTATTGGCCCCTCCTCTGCCAAATCTGCCTATTACTCAAATTTTGCCAAATAGAGAAAAGAGCACACAGGTGCTGCACGCACTTACATGCTGTCCTATTGCATAGAACTGCTTTGTAGTCGAGCACAAGGGGCCGCTGGTGTCCAGGCTAGGTTTTAATGTAGCAAGTCCAACCATTCTGTCTGGAACTGTGGTGTGATGAAAGTCTTCTAAAGATAATTGCTGTCGCAGAAGTTTTGAATATTCTGTGTTATTGTCTTTCACTGATGCGGTATGAATTTTTTTTTAAAAGGTTTTTTGTGCTTGTGGAGCTCTGACACGACAGCTGGAGGAAGGATTTCTAACGTAGGCAGAGGTTGACAAAAAGGCCAACACCCACGCAGATTAAGCCCTGCAAATGCAGCCCAGTTGTGATGAGCTGTGGATTCAAACCCACAATTGAGGGCATGTAGAGCTGAGAGGCTTGCCTCTGCTGGCATTGGTTACAGTTGCTTTCTGATCAATGGACTTGATGAGAAAGGTGCATTAAAAAGTAGTAAGATGGTGGAACATGGACTGTAATCTTTGGTTGCTGTTCTGTTTCTGAAATAGAAAATGTGTTTGAGTTCATAATTCATACAGCAGGAAGGTAAACGTCAGCCATGGTCATTGATGGCTGGACAGCAGTATAAAGCTGAGTGGCTCCTTTTTTGGCAGGATATTGTTGCAAGTGTCAGATTAGGACATGAATACGTCTTTAAAAAGATTGGCCGGCATGCTTTGTGGAATAATTGGTACAGAAGTGAAATTTAGCTGCCTTATAATTTGCCCTGTGCTACACCCTGAAAACACAAGTGTCTTAATACAGAACACTACAGACTGATTATTGAGCTTTGAAACCATGGGACATAATTGTTGAGTGCTACTCAAAAAGATAAATATGTTAAACAAGGAAATATTATTGCAGAAAGGGAAGAATGTATAGAGTTAAGTACTGTAAACATTTTATGATGACAAATGGCATTGCTTGTAATGCTTCAGTTTCATGTAATTTTATATATTCCCCTGCTTTATTTCCGTTGTGTACTTTCTACATTTTTTTGTATATTGGAATTGTTTTGAGGTTATATGGTTGTGTTGAAAATAAAGGACACACGCAGACTCTGTTCATAACTTGTATCAGAGCAGGAATTAATGTAATAATGTAGTAAAAAAAAAATAGCTGCTCACTTGCGAGTTATGACATTTTTAGAGCAGGCCCGCGGGCGACCTGATGCCCGCGGGCCCGTGCCCTAGTTTATATTCAGTGACTCTTTTCATAAATCACGTGGTTTAAGAGAAGGCGAGCTGACTTTTACTTTCACTATTGTGATGTGCGTGGGGGATGGGCTACTGAAGTTGGACGTGTAAAATGAGAGCAGACAGAAGGTTGATCAGTGCTCCAGGAACACGACAGAGAAGGTGAGTCACCTCATTCAACAGACTAACTTCATGTTCTCTAAAAGTCTTTTGGAGTTGATCAGAGAAGAAACACAAGATGTAAATATGCAGTTACAGACTTTAAAATCTGAGGTCTTTTTTGATTCCTACTTCGAGTGAAATTCTTAATAAAGATCTACAAAGATGTTTAAAAGCATCAATAACCCATTCATTTTAAATTTCATGTGACAAATGTGTCCTTTCTGCTTTTCTGACTGCTGCGTATCTGCTGCGTATCTGCTGCGTCCTGCGTGTCTGTCCACACTGCTGCTGCTGTGCAGCGTCGCTGACTTGTTGCAGACGCTGCAAAGCAGAAAAGTGCAAGGATTAAAATGAGAAAATCCATGAAGATAAATGATTTCATTATTGACAAAAATGATGCAAAGATTAATTGATGTTCAGCACAATTTAAGAAAAGACTGAGAGAGAAAAAGATGGCCTGAGGGGAACTGGAGTTTCTATTTCTATTTGTCTGCAGCACCGTCATGTTACTGGTTCAGTGACATTAATGGTTTGAATGGTTGTTAGATTTTTGGAATTTAAAAAAATGGGGGGGGGGGGGGGGGGGGG
>BJFM01005366.1:0-14930 GCA_016586285.1 Arothron firmamentum
AACAGTGCCAAGGTCAACTCACAGAGATCCATAATATGGTTCCTACAGATTGCACAGTTGTCCACCACAATGTCCCAAGCCCACAGCGCTACAGCATTCCACTGGTAGTAAAGAAGAAACAATTGGATTACGTTGCTACAATGCTTCATTCTGTAACTATGCATGCTTACATTTTTAAATTGATTTGAAAACTATGACACATCTAATACAATGCATCAACTATTACATATGAGTCAGAATGAGAAATGTCAATCTTTATTTCAAAGAAATAATTTCCTTTTAAAAGACCAATTCTGTTTGGACATGACTTTATACAAACCTATTTATGCATAACACATACAAGAAAACGATTGATAAACGAACTTAATGAATTCAGTTATTATGCCATTAGCATAAACATAGCGAAATATGCGTTTCAGGTGATGTTAGCTTTGTTTAGAATCCAACGGATTGTCGTTTGATGTTAATATTCTTTTGATGTTTGATATTGTTACAATGTTTTAGTGAGTCTCTTCCTTATCTACAGAGAAGTGTCGATTCATTTTCTATTTATGATAAGCTAATTGCTAAGCATCTACTTAACAACGCTGAGCTAACAGGGACTTAGCTGTACCATGCTATCAACAGACAATATAAAAGGGCATGTAACACCCACATTTAGGGATATTAGATAATTATAACTTATAATTACACCACAGAAAGGAGTTCTATTAGAAATACACACCTTCTTCACTTCAAAACGCTTTTTGCTGGCTCCACTGTTTGCGCCGGTTGGTGTGTCAACATCCATAGCGGCAGCCATCTTGAAGAGACCAGTTTGATCGAACGAGTTACCCGGAAGTGCTAGTCGCAGAAGTGTGTCTCGTTGTAATTGTATTTTCGCAACTTTTATTTCAGCACATTTTATTCAAACAAAATATTATTGTGTTAAGTAAAAGATTAATTTCATTTTTATTTTCTCTGACAAAAAATATTTCCAAGAGTAATTCATTCAAAAAGCTTACCCAAGGTTCCACCGAGATTTGAACTCGGATCGCTGGATTCAGAGTCCAGAGTGCTAACCATTACACCATGGAACCCATACACACTGGCCGTCTCACAGTAGATTATAACAACGATAAAACATGTTAACGCAATGAAAAGAAAATGATGACAAAATAAAAACAAAAATAGTGGATATAGTTAGTTAGTTTATCAATTTTTTGTTCTTTGCTGCTTTGCTTGCCATTACTTTTGCCTGGGTTCGAGTCTTACTCGGCTTGTGTGACTTAGCTTTGCTAACTTTAAGCACCGGGGTTTTTGCGCGTCTGGGTTTTTGTTTCTCTAACTTTGAAGGTTTGTGGACCACAACGGTCTCATCCGAAGGAGATCCTCTCTCTGGACAGGGTGTGAAGACACTGACATCTTGCACTCTTTGACCTCTGATCTCAGCAGGGTGAAAACAGGTGGCAACAACCTCCAAACTTATATTTTCCATCCACCTGATAGTCAAAAACAAAGGACATTGTAATGCATGTGATAGTCCTACTCACCCTGCTACCAAGGCTTCTTTCTCGCACTTCATCTGATGTTTTTTACATTTCAAATTTGAGTTAAACTCTAAACTGACCTTCGCAATGGCAACAGATGACAATCACACAGCAGCGGGTTGTCCCGTAAATCCACCACCTCCAGGCCAGTGAATGGACTGAGGTCAGGAAGCTCCTGCAGTTGGTTTCCTCTCACAGTCAGAACCCTCAGTCCTGGGCCCAGACCAGCAAAAGCATCCCGAGACATCTAGGCAATTTCAAAAGCCAATGAGCAACAAAACTCGCGTGTCATGTTAATATGAATAGGAATGTCACTGTACATGCCACTCTTTCTGTCCTGCTTTAAGATCATTTATTACTCTTTACTGGGAGGTGTTTAACATGGATGTCACATAAGATCAGTTTTAAAGGGCAGAGGATGAAGTTGTCAGCACAGAACCAGGTTGTGATACTGTCCTACCACAGGTATGTCATACCTTTTCCATTCCCATCTGATCCAAGTAAAGCCTCCTCAGACTTTGTGATATTGGTTGAAAAGCCTTTGGTCCCACCCGACTGATTGAGTTCTGAGACAGGCTGAGCTCCTCTAGATTAGGAACCCCAGAGAGAGAACGGGTAGGCACCTCTGTCAGCTGATTTGAATCCAGGTGAAGTACACCAAGGAAATCAGAGTCGATTGCACCCTTGGCAACAGAAGCTATAGTGTTATTTGTCAAGTACAGCTCCCTCAGATTGGGGGCTACAGAGGAAAGCAAACCAGTGGGCTCTATTTTAGAGATGGCGTTTCTTTCCATGTGCAGCACAAAGAGACTCGGTAGTTGTGCCAGAGCTAAAAGAGACAGAAAATACCAGATTAAAAAAATACAGAACCTACATTGTTCCCTTAACAGTGTGACCTGACTGACCGCTGACCTGATCCAGGAAACTGTAGGAGCTGATTCCCATCTAGGTGCAGATATGTTAGCTCGGGAACTCCAGCAAAGGCTCTCGGATCCAAAACCGTGAGGTCATTGTCAGAAAGATACAAATAAACCAGGTTTTTCATTCCCTGAAAGGCTTCGCCTTCAATCTCGTGGATTTTGCAGAGCTGAAGGTGAAGAGACACAACTTGGCCAGTGCCTGGAAAACTGTTGGCAGGGAGGTGGTGGAAGTGGTTGCTGCGGATATCGAGCAACTGTGTCTTGGTGGGAAAGCCGCGTGGGACTTTGGTGTGTCCTCGGCCCTCGCACGTGGCATGTTGGGCCTCAATCTGCGGAGGCAAATCATTTATGTACAATAATCAGTGATTTCTTTCTATGCCTCTGAGGCGAAATCTGAGGCCTTTGAGCGTGTCAACTGTCAAACATGGAGCCAATGCTGGATGTAGACTGGTGCTTAATAAAAAACATGACCTCAGTGATAAACAGACTACAGAAATGACTCACGTTGCAGTGACAGTTCACTGGACACTTGACTTTGGGCTTGGGCTTTGCTGTGGGTGGGGCCACTTCTGCACGCTCATCAGCCTTCTCAAACTCATCCTTCAGCACCTCTCCCCGACTGCGACATCGTAGATTCAGCAGAGCCACGGCCTCCAGCAACTCGTCTGCGAGGTGAGCGGGACTGGCACAGGCCCCCAGCAGCTTTACGCCACCGACCTTCGCCCACTTCCTCAGGGGCCGAATGTAGCAGTTACAGTAGAGCGGGTTACCTTTAAGACGAATGAGATTATCCTCATGTCCTCCATGTATGTATATAAAAAAAATACACCTGTGTACCTGTCAGGTTCAGGCTTCTCATGTTCTTGGGGCCCTTGAGGGGTTCCAGGTATTGGAGCTGGTTGTGGCTGATGTCCAAGTGGGAAAGCAGGGGGGCATCAGATAAAGCCTGTTCTGACAGGTCCTGAAGGGCCATGTGGTCCAGGTAAAGGTGCGTAAGCTTTGCCATGGAAACAGAATCTTCCCCGAGGTAGGTCATGGGGTTGTGGCTAAGGTCAAGCCGCGTGACCTCACGTAGCCTTTTCAGGGAGAAGAAAGGGAATTATGATGGTAATTGACATACAGGTGATTCAGATCCTGTTTATGTCAGGTTATAGCTTACGGATCATTATTTCTGTTTTCCTTTCTTGAACACAATCATTACATCCTGTCAAACAAATAGAGGAATGAAAGTGGAAGTTAGAGCGCTTCCATTCTGATACTTGAATGCCGAACCTCATTGTAATCTCACAACCTCACCATTGTTGTTATACAGATCTGAGCCTATTAATGAAGGCATTATTTTGTTTGGTGCTTCGTAATCATTTCTCAGGTCGTCCCACCTGTTCATTGTCTGAGTGGGAAAGAACTGCAGCTCGTTGTGATCGAGGCTGAGGCGGTTGAGGGTGAAGAGCCCAGCGAATGCTTCCGGGGCCAAATTGTTCAGGGAGTTGTGGCTAAGACGAAGCCACTTTATATTGTTCAGGCCCTGGCACAGATAGCAGACCAGTTTCAGAGCATTGGTTTCTAATACTTGTTCACATCCATAGACATTTAAAAAGGGTCTGATACCTGAAAGGCCATGTTTGGAATGTAGACTAACTGGTTATGGGCAAGAGCCAACATGTTGAGGAAGCCCAGTTGTGTGAAGGCTCCAGGTTGGATCTCCTCCACACGGTTATAGTCCAGATGCAGCTCTTTCAGGGAGGACAGCCCATCAAAGGATTCCTGCAACGTTCAGGTCAAATGGTTTTCAAAATGAAAGAACAGTCTTACTATTTTGATTCACGTCATGTACCTGGTAAAGGATGTCAATTTTATTGTGAGCCAGGTTTAGGTGCTCCAAGCGGCCCAGGGTCCGGAAAGCACCCTCCTTCACCTTAATAATGTTGCAGTATTGAAGGTTAAGGTGGGTGAGGTAGGGGGTGAGGAGGAACGCACCCCTGGGCAACTCTCGTAGGTCATTGTTTCTCAGGTCAAGTTTCACTGTAATCTATAACAGGATAGAACACTTTAAATAGAAAGATTTAAAGGCACCTCATCAGGCTGATTTCATGCTGGAAAAATCAAACTCACATCATTTCCCCTAAACATTTAAATTCCTCACCTCAGCTATAGTCAGGGGAACCTCCGTTAGGTTTTTGCCAGTGCATGCAACTGTGAGCTTTGTGCTGTCGCAGTTACACATTCTCGGACATTTGCTGGCCTCGGTGGGTAAACTCTGAGTAAACATCAGCAGGAAAACCACAGCCGGGAAGAAAGGCATCTGTGCAAACAAGCGTGGGAGAAGAAAGTGGAGTCAGGAGTTCAGAAAATGACTTTTCTTTGGCACGTCGGATTTGAAGTTAAAATGGGATCTGAGTGTAGCTTTAATTTAGGATTCCCAGAAATGCAGCAATCATCAGTCAGCAAGTTCACACTTTTCCCAAAAGTCTTACTTGGACGAATGAACAGTAACAAACACACTTGTGGATAGTTTTCCATTTATACAGCTGTCATCCTCAGATGCTGCTCCTTTTCTGTACATCTTACATTTAATCCAGTCCTTGTGTTTTTCAATGTTCTGCGCCTCACTCGGGACCTCCAGTTGCTGAAAACAGCTCTCAGGCATTACTGCCTAAACTTAGGTGTCCCGTGATTCCAGACTTTGAGACTGTTGCCTCAACCTTCTTAAAATAATTTCCCATTCTGCATTTTGATTCGACCACACCTATATTAACAGCAATAATTATCTCCAGCTGATGTTCAATACACTTGGTTTTAGGAAAACAGTGCATGGCATCCTGTCAAAAATTGATCACATTTTTAAACCTCATTAAATATACTGATTTATTTATTTATTTTTTTAAAAAAGGTATTTGGCTACAAGACTCTAACAGGAAAACATCAAAAGTTTAAGAAAAACTGGAAGCAAAGGCTTACCTTGGAGAACCCCACAGCTGCAGGTTGCTTGGTAACAACAGAAATGAGTTGTTAAGTATCCAGTTAAGGCTTTAGTGATCAAACATCGTCTTTGCTGCACCCATAAGACTTTAGTTTATGCTGGACAACACGTAAGACTGAGAAATTCTTCCGAGGACCCCTGATCCCCGTGCCCCTGCACTGCAAATTAACACCTTGGCTTTACATTTTCTGAAACAGACCAGCAAACAGCAGCATTCTGTAAATTCTCACATGCTTTGTGTGCAAAATCCCTTTATTACTATGAAAGGCTACTTAAATCCAAAGATTTAGAGAAATGTCCATTTCATCCAAATTTATTTTTTCAACAAAACACTCCATTTTAAAAAAACAACCTCTTATTAAATGCCCTTTGCCTGTTCTAAGCCTTACTAAATGAACACCAAACCACACAGATTGCAATGACACTGCCAACATTTCAATCTTAAATATGAAGTGTAAAAGTTAGATATGTAATATGTACATTTACAATCGCTGATATCTCACACCCAACCCAAAGCATTATTGAACTGAACTCAAATGTTATATGCCAGCATGAGGAATTTGAATAGGACACGAGAGCACACTTTATTCAAAACAATGTAAAAGGAATAAATCATATTGTCGGTGCCATCTTCTGCTTAGTATGCATGGCTCACGTCACTTCCTCCACACCTTAAGGACACTGATAACACAGTAAATGCTAGTGCACAGACCAGTAAATGGTTTGTTCTACGCCTGCAGAATTGAGCAGAGACACCAGAAGGTCCGTGTGTGCCTGCGCACATGTAGTTCTTCAGCCTTCAGGCCTGATTCTCTGCAGTGTTGACTGGAGGCTGTTTCGAGCATTTCCACAGGACTCCAAAGTCTTGTTGTTTCTGGAAATGAACAGTTAAACATTAAAATCACATACTGCTGCTCGTCTAACAGTCATGCTTATCATAATAACTCCATGTGACGTTCATTCAAAATGTACGAGCAAACCAAAGCACACTGAACGCTTGATTTGATTTATACAAGATCAACACCCAAGTTCTCCAATACCTCGGTATTCTAAAACAATTCATTATAGTGGAAACAGTAGACTGAAATTTAATCCTGGAACCAAGAAAGGAACAAGAAACCATCAACAACCAACTTTCATCTTTGTAATTTAATATACATTCATTTATTATATTTTAACAATCAATTAATGGTGCTGTTTAATGACCGGGACTGTCAATTATAATATGATGAAATGATGAATCAAATTCTTTGCCCATTGTTGTGCCTCAAGGAATCAGTGTTGTCAAATTGGAAAGGGAAAACTACAACAGTAGAGGCTAGAGCAGCAAGAACATTTAGAACATGACAAAACAAACATTTAGACCATCACAAAACAAAGCTCTTGATAACCTACTTAACACAACAATAATATACAATCACCAGTGTGCATCCAATACCATTACCACCGAGTTGTGTAGTATGTGCTTAAATTCAGCAGACAGGAGGGCAGATGCTGTATTTTATACCTGCAGTGTGCCTGCTGATTGGCTCACTCTGTCATGCCCTTACCGGGACATGAAGGCCTGCAGCACTGTCACACTCTCTTGGGGGAAGTAGTCCTGCCGAACAACATGTTCCAGTACTTGGAGGTGAGCAGGGACCACATGCACAGGCTTCACCTTTTCCTCACTCTGAGAAGCCAAGAGGATGAGGAAAAAAGGATACCACGGGATGGGAAAAATGTGTTAAACACCAAAGACACTGAGAGGTGTTCCTCTATTGTAGCCGATTCAAATCCAGCATACCTTTATGAGTCCAAGCAGCACTAACAAAGAAGACACAAAGTTGTAGCCTTCAAAGGAAGGTGAGGTAAATGCTTTCTTTAAAAGAGTATCTGTGCAAAAAAAAAAAAACATACAACAAATTAGGAACCTTTGTTGAAAAGAGACACTTAATAGCTCCAGTTGCTAAACTGCAATATTATCAATTTGATATTTTAAGGGCCTGCTAAATGAGACTAGTGGACAGAGCATATTTCAGTTCTTTAGGGTGCACAGCAGGAACATACTGTACATTGATCATTGTGCATCCTCTCTTCAAAGGATCTCACCAATGCTGTCCAACACCGCAGCCTTCACTTCAGTATTCTCCTCCTTGTACACAGATGCGATCTTGAGAAAAGCCTCTGTCGTTTTTGTCACATCTGCCACATCCACCTATTCAGAGGGCAAACATGGAATATTCATCTGGGGCCGACGTGTGCTGCAAACCATCAAAGCTGATTATATTTTTCCTCGTCTGTTTTTTTCACCTGCTGCTCAATTAGCATCGCTCTCCTAGTCCCTAATTTAAGTAGTTTGTCTGGGGATGGAAAGCTGAGGAAGGAGGCAACATCTGGTGGCCGAGTAGATGGTGGGGTAGATACCTACAGGAGAAACGGAGAAAAGATAATTCCATAAGTATTAATTATAAAAACAACAGAACTGTATAGGACAAAGGCAGATGAAACAGATAACAGAAAAGTTTGGTGATAAAGTCATTGATGCCAAGCAGTCACACAATGATCTGACCTTAATGCTACTCTCAGGCCTGTCTTCTTCTTCTTTATCATCTTCATCCTCTTCTTCCTCTTCCTCCTCTATTTCCTCCTCACCTAATTCCTCGTCCTCATCTTCATCATCATCTTCGGGCTCGCCGTCATCATCACTGGAGTCAAATTTAAACCAAAGCTCAGTGGAGATGACTAACATCATGCAAAGTTTTGAAATATTTAACAATTACTCCAGTAATTGGACTACATTATTTCAAAAAAAGAAGTTGACAGTTGGGATAGGCTCCAGCAGACCCCTGCAACCCAAGTGTGGATAAAGCAGGTACAGAAAATGGACGGATAGATAAACGTGACCATTAGTCGTGTATACACATTTACATGACAAAGACCTGTACAAAGACTTGTTTACCTGAGAGATCCCAGAGCATCAGCCATGTTCATACTTTCCATAGAGTCCATGAGAGCTTTGCAACCATCCTCACCGAGACAGTTACCTGACAAAAACAAACCCAGGAGTTGGCTTTTTTCCCCCTCCACCTTCATAAAAGGCAAAGCAATCAGCAGTGGTTTGAATGTCAGATATAGTAAAAGAAACATGTGGAAAGTGTGTACCATTTAAGTCTAGTTTCTCCAGCTGACTCTTGTCTTTTATGGCATGTGCTACAGCCAGGGCAGCTTCTTCTGTAATCTCACCAAAGGACAGATTGAGCTCCTGGCAAAAAATACAAACAAGAAGCAAATTACGCACTGCAATGTTATCTACTATCAATAATAGAGCATAACTGTTAAGATATTTCTCTTCTAAAGTCACCTTGAGAATAGGCAGTCCCTCTGAAATGCTTTCTGCTATAGCTACAGCTCCTGATGGCCGCACCAGACAGTCTCCAAAGTTTATCACCTGGATGCTGTTTAGGTGTTTAAGAGTCTGAAAAAGTCAGATACTATTTACTGGAGCTGGTGAGAGATGATGTGCTGTTAACAAATAAAAATAACTATGTTTTGTGTTTGACTTTCCCAGAAAAAAAGAAAAATGTTCTACACGTGCCTAAATATAAGCACACATTCCATCAATACATTTCCTTTAAAAAAATATTCTATTGATCAAGATGAACTACAAAGTGATTTAAATATTAGCTATGAGAGCAGGACAGGATCAGGAAATCATTAGCACTAAATCAGTACTGAAATTTACTGTAAAAATAAATAACCCACCAATGTTAAAAAAAACAAAAACAAAACATCTATCCCACAATCCCCATTTTTGATACTTTGATTGTTTTCTTCTTAATTTTTTTTTTTTTTTTTAAATAGATAAAAAAAAACAAACAAACAAAAAAAAAAAACACCTTCAAGAGAAAATTCTAATCACGACACGACGGATGTTAACAGACTGTACCTGAGCCATAGCAACAGCTCCCTTCTCAGTGAAGGTGTTGTCATTGAGGTTGAGGATACGGAGGCCTGTGTTGTACTGCATGGCTTTGGCCAAGGCTGTTATACCCGAGTAATTGATACCATTTTGAGGCATGTGAACTTCCTCCAGACTGCCCATCATCTGTAAAATGCAAATTATATTTTCAGTAAGATTTCAAAGAAATCAAGATCAAGAAGTCAAACAACTAACTGTAGAGGTGATGTGTATGTTGTGTGAAGGGTACCTGGAAGGCTTGAGCAAGGGCAGTAGCGCCATCGTTCTCCAGCCGGTTTCTCCCTGCAACAAACACCTTTAGGCTGAGGGGGTCGCCAACTTTTGAGGATTTTTCATAGCATTCAATCAATGAAGCAGCCAAGATCTGAAAGTTGGAAAGCACAGAAGATAGACATTTCTACCTGGCACAACAAGGCATTGATTTCAACACTGTCCATGAAAGCTGTGCTGAAGTTGACACTCTCAAGCACGTTCGTTGTCTTTTACCACAAAGTGGACTTTGTGATAAAAATGTTTATTCCCAAAGACATTTATCTGAAATACAAAAATATTGTCCATGAATATAGGTAAAAGATGTCTTTGAATCCAAACACCCCCACAGACCATTATATTTAAGAATGGAAGAGCATTTGATTAAAAAAACAGTAGTCAGCATAACTCTGAAGGAGTAACAGTAAAGTAGATTTGAAAATGAATATAGTGACCAGAGTGTGTATTAGCAGACAATGGAATGATAAAATCAAGAATAGGAACATCTCTCCATGACTAACCTTTCCACCCCCAATGCCCATGCCGCAGTTGTTGAGACGCAACTCCTGCAACGTGAAACAAGCAGAGCTCTTCAGCAACTTCTCAATGCTCTTCACCCCATCTGGTCCAAATGCATTGTCACTGAGATCCAGTATTGTTAACCGGGCACCGGCCAGCATCAGAGCATCTCCGAGGGAAATCTACAGAAACAAAGACCAATAAAAAAATGAATGTCATCATGTATTGTACCACTGGAAAGGCTGGTGCTGTGTGGACAGCAGGTACAATACCAGGGCGGGGGGGATCTCAGAGCGCAGACGACCTGTAAACATGTCGCTCCAGTAACAGCACTAAAAGATTGAAAAAAATACACCGTGTCAAAGACAGTCAACAGAGTATTAACAATATTTGATTCAGTCAAAAATAAAAAATAAAAAAAAATAGACCATCGGTATCATTGTTGTTTTAATACCTAAATAATCAGACAAGAATGTGAAGCTAAATTGCTTCATCTGCCAACACACAGAAAATCACACTATCTGTTTTGAACTTTCAATACTTTCTTCAACCCCTGCCACTAAATGCTGATATGAATTACAGCAAACATTCCCAGATAATTTTTGTGTAGGTGATTAACTTGACAGCGAGATTGAATGTGAGCCACTGAATACCTTGATCTCACTTTTTGTCTCAAGGGCTTTCGCGATGGTCTTTGCTGCCTCCACCCCAATTGTGTTACCCTCCAATCTGAGAGCCTGCAACCCATCAAAGTCCTGGATCGCCTTTACTATCTCTTCCACTGATGACAGCAAACAGAAAAAAGGATATATAGACCAGGATAGATAGAAGTACTATCTGACTGTAATTTTAAATAGATATAGATATAAAAATGAAGATGACAAAAACATTTTAAAAAAAGCTAAGTTTGAAGAACTGGATTAATAAAGACTGGAATATTGCTTGGAGTTGACAAATAATTCCCACCTGAATGGGCATCATCCAGCTTCCTTCCCTGGCCTTTGTAGCTTAACTCTCTTTCCCCAACTCCGGTCTTGGCCAGAGAGGCAGCCAACTGTGCCACGATGTCTGTCGTCATGGTGACACCTGAAGGGTGAACATAATTTCATTTAACTCTGCTTGACAAAAAAATTTGATTTCTGAAAATTCTATACATGTTGACTACTGATGTATTTTTTTTTTTTTTTATTTTTTTTTTTAAATATGTTGAACATTCATTGTTTTTCATTTACTTGCAGTTGATTTTCAACTCCAATACATACAGGTACTTAGAGGTTTTATCAACTAAATGTCTTCACTCTGCCCCCGGGGTTGTCTGGATGCTGCAACATTTACACCCTGAATACAATATAATGTTACACATAAAATATTCAAATTAATATCAACGTTTCAACAACATTATGGTGCTTGATGAGAGCTCCACTGGAATATGTGGAGAAATTACGTTAACAAACAAAAATCCTTCTGTGCA
Organism: Arothron firmamentum; assembly: GCA_016586285.1. Taxonomy (NCBI): domain Eukaryota; kingdom Metazoa; phylum Chordata; class Actinopteri; order Tetraodontiformes; family Tetraodontidae; genus Arothron; species Arothron firmamentum. The sequence goes on from BJFM01005366.1 coordinate 11,630, forward strand.
AATACCAACAAACACTATAATGATGACTACAGCACTTAAAAGGCTAAGCACTAGTATTACAGACCGCAAAAAGTATAAATATCAAGGAAAACGGAACCATTAAATATTCAAATTAAGAAGTAAACAGATTAAGTTCCTCAGCTTTGCAGCTAATGGGACGTCAGTAAATAAAGTTATAGAGGAAGACATTAATTACAATTGCGTGTGCTAAGGCAACACGTCTTTCTATTAAATAAGGCTTGTTTGTGTGCCTGTTAACGCACTCAAAAGAGCAGTTTAACATTTTATTTTTCTTCACTTCAGAGTAGACACGCGCTTTAGCTTTGAGTTTGCACTGTAAGCATACGGCTAGCATTAGCTTTGTGCTGCTAAAATGATGCTATCAAACCCCAAACGACAAAATAATGCAAACTGAAGCCATTAATCCACAGTGATTAGCAGAAAAAAACACTGTATTTAAAAAGAATAATATTAACAACAAATGATTATACAATACTCAATATGCTACGGTTGATAAGCATGAAAACGCATGGCTTATTCGGCCTCCCAAATATAGTTGTAAACCACAATGTAGGCAGAGTAGACCACTTCAGAACTTGACCACATCGGTTTAGTTTTACTTTTGTTGTCACATAATCGCTAAAGTAAATACAGGGCATACCGGAATTCGGCAGTGTAGACAGTAGCCAGGCCGGGTGACACGCTCCCGCTCGGAACTGATCAACGTTTAAAACTATCAAGCGCTTTTCGACCGCTACAGCAGGGAGACATGGGATTTGTAGTCCATTCAGGGGAGGCCGTGAGTTGGGTAGGCGAAAATCCTACCAAAAACAAAAGCAAATAAAAGAATCTTTAAATTAATTCTGAATTGGACCAGTGGAGTAAATTTAAAATTTGAAATGTGCATAGACTTTCTCGTGCCAATTAAGAGATATGCAGCTGTGTCAGTTGTAGATGTGCCATGGAGGACCCACTTACCTTATCTAACAAGTGGTCACAAAGGTGTGGATTACTTCAAATTACTTTACTTTTACAAATTGCATTACTTCAAAATGCTGTCTTTGGAGGAAAAGTTTTATTTTTTACCTGCTTTTTTTTTTTTTAATCTGGAAAAGCTTGTTTTTACCACAGCTACAATCTGGCTGTGAAATTTAAGATCTACTTCCACTTTTACCCCTAGATCACTAATTTTGGTTTGGTTTGGCATACTGTGCCAAGGAGCCCAGATTGAATGAGCGGGGGACACAGAGTTGCCACCAAAAACCACCACTTCTGTGTTTTTATCAGTAAAATTTAAAAAGTTAAGAGTCATCCATGCCTTGACCTCAGCTAAACAGAAGCAAGACAAGGAGATCTAGGAAGTAGTTGGACAGTACACAAAATTTTTTGCAATTCCAAACAAAGCCACCCCAGGAATTTCACCTGAAGATTTCACTTTCCTCTGTATATTGACAGAACAGGAACACAGGTTCAATATACAAATGAAACATAGAGACACAGTTCTATTAAAAAAAATCTCACTCACTCGCTCACATACACACACATACGCGCGCGCGCACACACACACACACACACACACACACACACACACACACACACACACACAGGAAGGAAGCTGTCAGAATTGAGCGGCATGCAAAAAAAGAACATAAAGAGGCAAACAGGGAGATAACATTTTATGAGGAAACCAGGACACAGCGTGCGAGATTAGTCCACAGCGATTGGAAAAGAGTATTCATATGACACCTGCACGCTACCTTGCAGGACTGTGAGGGCATGAAAACAAGCTGAGAACTCCAATAATGAATCTTCTTTCAGTTGTAGAGAAATAAATTTCTGCGTTCTTGGGGAGTATCGACCAGAATGAGCCACAAGAAGAAAACAAACATATGTCTTTTAGTTTTGTGGGTCTTCCTGTCAGCGGCAGAATGTGGTAGGTAATCTATTTTAATATAATGGAACAGGCTGGAACATGTAAGTTGAAGGCTATTTCTGTCTAAGATTTTACATCTATGTAAGTAAAAATTAGCTCAACCTCAACCTTATTTATAAAGCTAATTTCAAAATATACTAAGTTGTTTCACAGCTCAAAAATGAAACTGACAAATAAATCTATGAAGCGAATGGGACAAAACCAAAATGGGAGAAACAATAGAACTACTTAAAATATACGTAATTATAATTAATGAATAGTCAGACTATATTCCAAAAATGTAGGGCTGTTACATACATGTAAGAACAGGGTGTGCTTCAGATTGAGTTTCAATTTCTTGAAGTGATAAAAAGAGCAAAGTTCATCCTGGAAACACATGCGTCACCTGCAACCCGTTTCCCAACTGGACCTAAAAAAATGCACATATCGAAGAGAAATAATAATCTGATATGTACAATATAATGACGGTAAAACTGCTTTGATTTTAAACACTTTTTGTTGTTGTCTACTGTGCTTTCAATAGAAGAAAGAGTGGAAGAAAATGAATACTGCGCACGCGCGTTTGTACTGTCTTTGAGAGGACATTTACGTCCTCCTCTTGGGCATGCACATTTAGGTCCTCCTCTTGGGCATGCACATATAGGTCCGCCTCTTGAGTATGCACACACATGCAGGGCATGCCCAGCAAAAATATACACTCATATAATCAATCTGCAATTGTAATTACAATTGCACTGTGATCGAGCAATAGGAGAGGGCCTGAATAAAGGTAGCAGAAATTCTTTCTAGTATTTTTTTTTTCTGTAATCCCTTGCAGATCAAAACAGATTAAATTGTGCACATCTTAAAATGTTATTCATGATATAAGATTGTGTGAATACTAATATTTCTTATTAAAAATGTATGTCTTTTTTAATCAGATGACAATACTTATGTTTGTTTTTTTTTGTTTGTTTCTTTGGTTGTTTCAGATTTCCACTCTCTTGGGTTCTTGTCTACAGGACTTGTTCATCCCGGAGCTCGTCCTGATTTTGAACAAGTAACTGTATTTGATGGAGTTCTGATCTCTCACTGTGACAGTGTGACACAACAAGAACAGTTCAAACCTGTCCTGGAATCACACAACTTTATTAAGACCTGTGAGGCAGCATGTTATGATGTTTTTGATGTTCTCAAAGACATTTCTCGATTCATCAACAACGCACTGTGTATGTTATTCAAATGCTTGTGTTTTGACTTTATTTTGGTGGTTTATTTGGTGGAGATGATCTAAAACCTTGACCTCTTGTAGATGTTCAACGGAGGCGCGGTTGTACCACATCAGCTGAGGGGCTTGATTCTGCTTTTGATATCTGGGCAGTGAACGGA
>BJFM01005370.1:0-10057 GCA_016586285.1 Arothron firmamentum
TCAGTCAGAGTTGGTTCAGGTTTGATCTCATCCATGTTTGTGTAGCTGCTCATTGTTCTCTTCTCTGCTGGGACGTGATGCATCCCATATTATAGTGATTAAATGTTTGTTTTTGTGCTGAGCCGTTTCTTAAAGAAGAGCACAACAACAATAACAAGCTGACAGACGGCTTTAAATGCTCAAAAGCATTTTTAAAGCATCATTACCTTGGTCATTGAACGTGCTCCTCAATAAGAGCACGGTCAATGACTGGAACATGAAACAGGAAAACAGATGCTCCTGCACACACACACGTCGGCTCAGGCTAGCGGGGCACAACTGGAATTTTCATCAGTAAAGAGGGTTTTTATCTGGCTGTTCAGCTCAACCCAAACAAACAAAGAGGAACCTTTATAAACTGTAATTGTTCTGTTGTGTCACATGGACAAATGAAATTATATTTGCTTTTTCATGTCATGCCAAAGCAGTTGCTGAATCAATCATCTGCCTGACGTCTGAAGATGGAGATCTTCACCTGGAACCCCACAGCTGAGCTACAATAGTGATCACATACACATAGCTTTGTGTTTCCTGGAATTAAAAACATTCTAATTGGATGTCTACTTCATCTCCCATTATACAACACACAAATGAAAGCTATGGACATATAAAATAAAACATGAAATGAAAAAGGCACACAAGCAAACCTCAATGGCTGCAAATTAACTGCAGAGATGCACAATGACTTCAGATCAGTTCCAGATACACACTTGAAAAACAACTGATTGGTGCAAAAATGAAAACATCTACCAGCAGTCTTTCAACTTGGAACTTAAAAAAAAAATAAATAAAAAAATTGTATCTTTGTAGCAGCAATTTGCATCTTCACAGGCTCCAGCATTACCGTGTCCATCGCGTCCCTTTGACCCAGGATGTCCTGGCAGCCCAGGAACACCTGGCTGACCAACAGGACCTGGAAGGTAGTTATCAATCCAAATGACAGCCTCTCGTAGGTCACCTGGGGCACCTGGAGGTCCAAGGTCTCCCGCTTCTCCAATACCCTTATCTCTTTGATCTCCCTTTGGTCCTACAGACACAAAACAAGTCTAGGGTTAGCAGATTTTCAAAACAAAAACATTGGGACACAATGTTTTTATTTGCTACCTACCTGAGTTCTCTGAAGGGATCACTGCAAACGGAGCTTCCTGAAAGGTCCACTCCAGCATGAAACACTGAGGGTCAGAGAGATGACCTCAGAGTCTGCCATCATTGGGTTTGTGCACTACAGGTTGATGTTCAAAATGTTATACAGTTCTGTCTGTTTTTATGGCCACGTTTTCTTTGGCCAAAGCAGTGGTGTTTTACATAGAATACCACAGTTACTTATTCTTAACAAAGAGAGCAAGTAAACGTTTACAAGTTGTAACAGTTCAGTTGAGTAAAATAAAATCTCTTATATTTGGTGACAATTTGCCAAATATGAAAAATATAAAAAATTATATAGATATAGATATAATTTTTAAAAATTGTGTCCCAGGTTTTAATATTGAAAACCTGGTCACCCTAATCACGCTTCACAAAACAAGTCTGTTCCTGCTGACGTCTGCGCGGGCGAGTGCTTTTTTCCACGCTTTTCCTGCATGTGTTTGAGGCATTTCCTTCTCCCCTGCACACATTTATTAGCGTTATTAGCTACATTTACTACATTCTTAGAGTATTCAGATTTTATCATCTAATGTCCTAACTCGTGCAAACATTTCTAATGTTGATTAAATCTGCTTCCATCGATCATCCCTCAGAAACACGTGCTGTTTCCAGGGTTTTTAAGATAAGCTGGAGGAGTCGAGATGCCAGCCTCATTTGACTGATGAGCTCGCGGGCTATCTGGTTTTCATCACTGGCGGTCGGCGGAAAAACTCACAGCGTGACGGGAAACAAGATGACATTAGCAAGCAGCAGCCGGCAAATTTAACAGGACCTGCAACTGCTTCCAAAGGCAGACTGCAAGTCTTAGAAATAAAGAGCCCTATCCAGGCTAACAGGCTTCCCAGCCATGGACAATCAATCACACTGGAACCTTGTTTATCAGGGGCTTCGAACTTCAAGACCTTTTTAAATATCCCACTTAATTTGTCTGCAAAGCTGGAGAATGATGACCGAAGGATGTTTGACCTGAGCCGCACTCTGCAAAGAGGCAGGTCAGCAGGAAGAATACCAGCGTGGATCAGCAAATAAAATCCAAAGTCTGCTTCTGTTATTGCTAGCTGCCTCACCACAGAAGAAGCTGCGTCTGAAGAACAATAGTGCCAACAGGTTCATTTATTCATCAGTAAGTGTAGATTTTTGCCTTCAGCCCCTAAAGGCACAAAAGTTCAACAAAAAAAAGAGCCAAAATAGGTTAAAGTTTTAAGGAAAAAATATAAACTAGAAAGTCCGAGTGGCCAATGGGAAATGTTGCCAGGAATTTGATGTTTTACTGCTGTTTGAAATATCTTATATAAATCAGACACTGCAGACATGTTATTCTGATTATCTGACTCTTTGATGTGAATATTTTAGAGGCATGACAGAGTGTTCAATGTTTTATCCTCTGACACATTTTTTTATCCTAACACATTTATACAGGCAGCATGAACCTGTTAAACTGTTAAAACACCCTTTTTGTGTGTGTGTGTGTGTGTGTGTGTTACCTGTCCTGTCTATCCTCGCTGTCTCAGAATCCCTCCCATCACCTCCTGCGCTGCGTCTCTCTGATTCGCAGTGACATTCAGATGTGTATCATTCAATTATATCTGCTCACGAATCTGCTGCTAATTTCAGACTCGGAGCCCCTGCAGGTTCATCTGCAGCGACGCTTAAAGTCAACGTTTCTATCTTGTGCAAAAATAGGATTACTTTGTGGATTTATCCTAGTAAAAGCAGAAGGGAGGACTTTGTTAATGATAGATGGTTTTCATTGATCTTATAAAGGCTTGAGAAGCCAGAACCACAAACCCTGAGGTCGCCGGTTCAAGACCCCCTCACCCCAAAGTCCAGAGGCTTCAGTTTTATCCAAAATAATAATAATAATAATAAGAAGAATAATAACAATAATAATACAAAACAGCATCTACAACAGGTTTCATATTCCCCTGACAGAGTAGCATTTCAGAAATTTCAAATATTCACCACTTCACCTCAGTGCTGACTTTAACATTGTGCAGGTCCTGGCTTTTAAAGGTATCCTTTTTTCACATTTACACACAGCAATCCAAAGATTCTCTCAACAGAATCCAATTTGAGCTTACCTCCATGGACAGCACCTGCCTTGTGATTTTACCTGACGTTATGTTGGCACAAAGGACGGTTTAGTTGGGAACAGTCGTGGATCCAAAGAGAAAACCTCTGAAAGATGAGATGAAAGAGCCATTAGAAAAGGCAGCCCGTATTACAGCCGTGGCCCACGTGCAAAACAATCAGTCTGCCAGTCAATTCTTTACATTTGGATTATAATTTCAGCCAGACTGTTCTTCAAACTCGTGTGCCACAGAAGCAGCAGAAGAGCTAAATTTGCAGGGAGATTTGCTTTTGCACGAGTCCTAGAAACGGTGCGATTGTTGGCGTGCTCAATACTGGAGACTTGTGCGAGGAACAGAGACTCAGTAAACCTCTTTTGCTTTTTCTGGATGCGGGTTTGCATCCCACCATGGTTGTAAGTGTGATAGTGTTTACAGGCTAAACCTTAGCATCATTGTAGCTCAAAAAGTAGCCTCACCTGCCAACATCACAGCCCAGGAGGGAGATGAACTGGCTGTAGAGGGTCAAAGAGGCCAAATATTAAGATTATAGTTGGACAGGGAGGATAAATAATCTGATTACTCTAGGACAGAGAGGTTAAATAATCTGATTACTCTAGGACAGAGAGGCTAAATAGACAGGTTATGGTGGGATAGCGAGGCTACATGAATGGGGAGCAGAAAGTCTCATAGTCATACACAGAAATCTGTGTAAGCTACACATTTTATCAACCAGGCTGCACCTTTTACACCTCTGCCATCAATAAAGTCCATCTAAACGTTTGATTAAGTAATTTCTAATGCACATTTATGAAATATGCCCATGCTGGTGGTGAATCAGGCTTCCTGCTTGTGCAGTCTAAACGGGAGCGCTGACAGCTCGGATTCAAATGCACAAGCGCTGGATTTATTCCGCTCGCACCCAGGTCGGGCTGCAGAAAGTAGGGCGGTGCTGGAAAAACTCACTAAGTAAACAATGCGCTGAAAAGATATATGACAATGCGACATAATAACCTTTCACTGAACAACATGAGGGCAGCCGGCTCCTTTCTTTAGTGACCACAAAGAAGAAGGGGAGCTCCCTTTGCCTTGGAGGCTGGCTGCTGCCAGCGGAGGGTGACCGGAGCCATCTGCAGAGAAAACACCCAGCCGACATAATGGGATGGAGACAATCTGCTCGCAGGTGTGATGGAAACATAGCGGAGATGTTTGTCCGCTCAGTCACCGGGTTTGTTCTGTGGCACAGGAATGCCAGCAGGAACTGTCACAACTGCTCCAGCCACAAAAGGCAGCCTGTAAGGGATGATCCCGACGCTGCCGCTCTCCTTTGCGCGCAATTAGCGTTGAATAATGAGACCGAGATCACACAAGTGAATGAATATCCTAGAATGACTGCCTGTTCCCTGTATAGTGCACTAACTAGGGAGTAGGGGATTTTCAAGAGCTGCCTGAAGGTGAAGTGAATTATTTTTTGCATCAAGATGTAACGGTCCTGCAGAAACAAATTACACCACTAAGTTTAAAGAGTGTGCAGAAGCCCCAGGTAAGCAGGGCCACAGCCAGTTTGCCCCCACAGGCCCCAGGGCCGGGCTCAGGATACCTGACCTGCTAACAAAGGCTTTGTTCTCCTTCCCTTAACCATAGCGTACGCCTCGGCTCTTCTTAACTGGCTTAAATAATACATGACCAGCGCTATTAAAGGCACGGAGCACAAAGGCAACGCAGCACACAGGCAGGCTCGCCTCGGGGGGCGACGTTCCACCCAGTCCCACCCTGCGCCGGACCCCAGATGGCCCGCATCAGTCACCCTGAGGTGACAGGCATCGGACAAAACAACAGGTGCTACGTGGGCGACACCTTCAGGGAGGTTACAGTCTCGGCGGCTTGATTTTGAAGTTACAACTGCCGGCCAGAGGGGTGAGCCCAGACCCTCCCAGCAGCCCATAAATGCACCTACGTCAACCGAGAGGCTGGTGCGGGACGGCATCCAGTCGGTCCCTTCCTGTCAGACTTGGTGGGTCAGGGCTTATACACCGTGCTGGGCCCTGGTGCTTCACTCCCTTCCTGTCTGCATCGCCCTCTCCCGCTGATTGCCTACTGTTTTGTCACTCTTCTCACGTACTTCTCTGCAGGCTGCACCCTTTTCCTCTCCATTGTACGGCTCTCCCGTTCTCAGCATGAATTTATGCGCTGCTGCTAACCAACAGTGGTCCAACTGTCTGTTACTAGCTGATGTAACTCCACCTAACACCTTATTTAGACCCAGTAGTTACTGTTTTTCTGCCATTCGGCCTCGTTTTTGCCTGGTTTCTCCTTTTGCGCTCTGTCCATGTCTCTTCCACCAACATGCCAAACACTTCCTGACGCATTAGTGCATTCCACATGCATTCCAGTGGCCGTTCCCCCCGTCTCCCCCATGTTCTGCGAGTATCAAAACCAAGCCTCAATCGAGCTTTGCAAGCTTAGGCAACCGTTCAGACCAGATCGACCAGTCAGTAATAAACGCGCTGTTGTTGGTGATTAAAAAACCCCAACACACTGAGCGCTGAGATGCTTTCAAAGAACAGGTCGCTCTGAACGTTTCCCTTTTCTTTGTCATTGAGGGGGACCTTATTTATTCCAGGTGGACCACTTATTCTAGTGTTACCTGCTAGCTTGCTTCTCCCATTTGGGAACAAAAACTTATCATACTGGTCAATCTAACCCAAACTCTCTCTCTCTCTCTTATCAGGCAGAGTGATCTAATGCAGCAGCTCTTCTGCCGTCTGGCCGCCTCAACAGGTAAACCATACCTATGGCCTTAAATTACCCTCCTGTCTTCTTTTACCTGTCTTCTCCATACCTCTTCTTGCCCACCGTCTCCTTGTTGTGGTTTTCCCTTTCTTCCTTTCACAACTTTCTACTCTTTCTTCTTCTTTTTTTTAGGTTGCTGTGATAGAGGATCTCTCACCCACATCACCGTTTAAGACAGATCATCCATGACGACCCCTAAAAAGAGAAGAAGGAGGATGATTAATAAAGGAGTCATAGGCGTTTTGCACACACAGATTCCTCATTTGCATGCACCCCCCACCATTGCTTTCTTCGTCATACACATGCTGTTGGTGTGACTGTTGACAGCCGACATTGCGTGTTGCTCGGTCTCACGTCAAAGGTGAAGGCGGCATGAAAGCGCGGCTTGCTGCCGGTCCTGTAACCATTGCCGAAAAACAAAGCAAAACAAAACCGGGCACTTTGGATCAGGTTTTACCTGATCTAAGCCCCACAAACCAACACGAAACAGCGCGGAGACGTTCACAGTCATGTGACTCCACAGCTCCTCCCTACCTGACTGAGAGAACTCCTGGGCGCTGGTGATGCTGCTGAGGCTGCACACTCGCGGTGCTTCTGAGAGTGAATGCACCTCGTAAAGGTGAACTGGGCATTCTCATCTTATGTTAAACCAATCTGCCAAAGCAAATCTGCCACATCTGTCTGAGGGGCTGCTGTGGGTGCACTAATGGACACTGGCAAGCGTCCACATACTCTTAAAAGCCACCAGCAGCCTTTGTGCCGGCCTGAGAATGTAAGGAAAAAAAAAAAACCAAACAGGAGGGGCTGCCTTTTTCTCCTGGAGGAGGTCATTGTTGCTGCGCTCACACGTCACTAATAAATTCAATACAATGAAAAATGGAGTGTACGTTGCTGTTCTGGTCATCTGGGACCAGTCCGGGTCAGCTGCTTGTCAGGAGAACTAGTTACTCACGTGTGTTCACACACAGAAGCTGCAGCATTGGGGGAAATTTGGGGTGCTTTTTTGGTGGCTATCCACCTGCTGAGAAAAATGTCCTTTTTTTCACAGCCTGTTTCACATTCTAAAGGCCACTGTGACAAGAAAACACACACCGGTGTAGGAAACCACACTGATTAATGCGGAATGCTTTGTTCAGATTTCTCACTTCCCACAGATGATGGCCTGGGGTGATGTCGCCTGTGTCGCTTTCACCATGTGGTTATTTTAGAACTGGTTTTGACTTTCTTTTCTCAAGTGTTGGTTAAAGCAATTATTTAATGTTTTAAAAGCAAGTCTGTTCCTCTCTGCAAACTCCCCTGTCACTGGAAGCTTGATTATTGTTGTTTCATCTTAAAAAACACACTGAGCATTAAATTATTAGCTCTTGTAATAAGTTTCAGTTTTGGGGATTTGCTCGCTCACTCACTCGCTCACTCACTCACTCACACACACACACACAACAAAAACACCTTTTGTGTGTGTGTGTGTGTGTGTGTGTGTGTGTGTGTAACAGTTGGGATATTCGATATTTTACATTCCAGGTTAATCAAAAGCATTTGCCATCATTTCATTAGGTGTGTGACCTTGTTTCTGTTTGTCTTGAACATGACAGACGAGTTAAAACAGCAAACGAGATATTTTTTCGGTCCGTAATGAGACTGTAAGCAAGACGTTGTCTCCAGACATAGATTAAATGTCAGGAGGAGGCAACTGTGGAGCATGCATGTAGGCAAAAGCTGAGGAAGACAGAACGATAACGGCTCTGTGTGTGTGTGTGCGTGTGTGTGTGTGCGCGTGCGCATGTGTGTGTGTGAGACAGTGTGTAAATATGAGACTGAGCCAACATCTGAGCCAAGGAATCGAGAGGCCCAAGGGAAAATTTAAAAACTTCTCCCTGGGAAAACTAACTGCATCTCTAATAGTTATTTATTTCTTCATAATTATTTGCAATTATTTATTTATTTTTAAAAATCCCTGAATCGGTCCATTTTTGTCCCTTGAGAAAATTACAAGCCAATCTTAAGTCTTCATTTTCCTGGGTGTGCAACGTGTACTTGTGTGTATATTTAAATTAAGGTGAAGACTCATTAGAACAGATTGACAAATTTCTCAGTTGATTGACAACTTGATGTTTTCTCACCTATTTGTTGAGAAAACTTGCTTCTCTCTTCCGTGCCACGTCTTCTTTGTCTGCATATCTTCCTTTTTCTCCGAGGCACTGAGCACACTAAAGCATGGGAGGAGAAAGTGGTTTGGTGTTCAGCAGCAGGTTAAAAGCCGTCTCGTCTGTGGTCACATACTGTCAGAGTATCAGATGGTCTTTGCATGTTTGACCTCATTAATAAAACTCTTTCATTGATTAAACCTGACATGCTTAAATTAAGTAGCATCCACTTCATATGAACCATGCGGTTCTTTTATTCTATGTTTGGTGCAAATACCTCCTGGTCTGTCCCATGGCAGCCATTGCTTTAATATCACCCAAAAAAGAAAAAAAAGGTTATAAAAAGATTTCTAAAAAATTTTTCTTGCCGTAGAAAACCCCCTAATCTACTTACAAAGAAAGCTCATTCATCTGCTTTGGCAAGCCAAGCGTGCTGGATGCTAATGTATTGGAAAATAAACATCTGGATGATGTGCACAATGAGGACCGAATGCAGGAAAAAGAACACTGAAAGAAAAAAAAGATGCAACTTATCTGGGAACGTTTGGGGATATTTTTTTGGATCCGTTTCCTAATGTGTACAACTCGTTTGCAACTTTGTTCATCTTTGATTGCGTAGATATAGCAGTGACAGGAGCTCCACACCACTAGATGGTTTCGTTTAGTGAGGCAAATATGGATTTCACGTTTTAATCATGGTAATTTAATACGGTCTTCCAGCACTACATTTGTTTCTTATTCATTTATGTCCTGTTTAGTCCTGTCAAAGTCTCTCTCAGAGTTTACTGAGTGGACAATAGAGGCAGATTGTACAAAGTGAACTCTGCTATATTCATTTTAATATCCAGAGCATTTATTTCCTTTTGCCAAGTAATCAGCAATTCAGATAATTAGGGGGCTTGAATGTCCAACACAATAGTGCACACAGCTGTACATACTGGCCTTGGCATTTCAGAGAACGTGCCGTTTCATTCTACAGCCAGTATCATTGTGGTGTGTGTTGACGTGGCTATATTAAATTTAATTAGCCATTGTTTACTCAGGCAAGCTTTGTTTCAGCAGCAGCTCTCCTTCTGTTGGCTCACAGGCACAGCAGACCAGTACGTCTCCAGTCTGAAGCTAAAGGCTTTCTTATGGTAGCAACCAGCCTTAAAGACGCTGGGACTACTGGATTTGTGGCATGAACGTGCTGGTCCGGGCTGAGAATCCCGCCGCAGACGTTCAGGGTGGTGCAGGGTTGCTTTCATCTGGTTGTGGTAATTTAATTATGATCAGGGCATAACCTGAATAACTCATCTCCATGATAATTCAGTCAGTGTTTCCTCTTCCTCCCTCTAACTTAATTACTTTGTCTACCCACAACGTGCGCATCTTTGTTGAGGAGCAACTCCTCGGTTTCGCTCTCCTCATAGTCCTCCTGCATGTTTCCTGGGGTTTCTTTTTCTGCCGTGGTTAAAGTTTGGGTGTACTGGCTTCAGTTAGGTCACCAGCTGTCTTGTGTTTTTGAAACTATCGAGTTTGAAGCTCAGGCTGTGTCTCTGCTCTGGGTTAAGATGGCTGCAGGCCGATCTGACTGGTCAACCTGGTCCTTCCTCTTCTCTCCTCGTTTTAAAATCTCTCTCTTCACCTATTTTTCCTTCATCCCCTCTCCGGCTTTGCTAATTTGGTCTTTTTTCCTTCCTCACCTAGTTTTCTTTGTAACCTTCACTCCATCGCTGCTCTTGCTTCTCCCCCCACAGAGAGGTGGATGAATAATGCAGCGTTCCGCTCTGTAAATCAGCACCAGCACTGGGTCCCCTGTTCTGTGCTTTTTTCTCAAAAATGGAACAAATTTCCCTCCCTGTCAAGCTGTAGGAGTTCAAAAAA
>BJFM01005370.1:17125-54664 GCA_016586285.1 Arothron firmamentum
CCCCCCCAGGGGCCGTGCAGATCCAGACCATGTGGTTTAAGGTGAGGCGTCCCGAGACTTGGGTCACGTGACTGTTCAACCTCTTCTCTCTGTATTAATCTGTCTCAACCACATCTTTATCTCCTTAGCATCAATCTAGTACTGTTGTGTTCTTCGACCTGTTACCTCGGAGAGTTTCACACCTTAGAGGTTGGATCTGCTCTGAGATGTCCACACGGATGTCCCCCGAAGTCCAAAATACATCATATTACAGGGGAAAAAAACATACTTTGGTAGAAGTCTACATCAGATAGCCCTGATGGGCCCTGATTGGATGCAGTGACTATTTGCCAGCAGCGGGGGGGCTTTGATCGGCTGAATCTTCTACTCTGGTTTTGGGAAATACTATATTTGTCAATAATAATGGTAACATTTTACCTTTGCCATCCGTGGACGACGTCCCTCAATAGCAGCCTGGTCCTGCTTGGGGTTTCTTCTCTTCTGTCGCTTATTCGGTGGACTTCAGGCACCTGGAGGCAATCCTGAAAAAAAAAAAAAAGATCAGGAATAGTTCATGTTTTATATCAGCCGTGTTTAAAAGCCTTTCAAACATCAGTATTTTAATTGTGCAAACATAGCTGGGAGTGTGCCGTCACGCCGGAGAGGTGTCAGCTCCGCCTCCACCTGCTTTTCCACCATTGCTGCGCTATCTGAGGTCACCGGCTTCAGCTCATCGGGATACGTGTTGGGGACCCGGTGGACGGGGCCTGCTGTGATTGGCGTGATCTCCCTCAGGAAGCGCTGGGCTTTCTCGGCCTTCCTGGTCTGCGGTGGCTCGGCCGGCCCCGACGCTGTAGCTTAAGCTCAGCTAAAAGCCCTTCTGCCTCGCGGAGAAGCGTCAGACATCAGCTCTACAAACACGGCAACACGGGTCCAGCGCCAATATCAACAAAAAAAGAAAGCCATTTCTGTTGGATTACTGTTGCATTATGGGATTTGTTGAATGAGGGATGTGAGTGCTGTACGCTGAAAAGCCATTAATAACAGAAGGCTGGATGTGGAGCTGGGGACTGGAGTTTGAAATATAAGTCCATTTTGGATTTAAACTCGCCACTTTTACAGGAAATTAGCATACCATGCAAAAGAAAAGCTGCAGAGGCTAACCCCCAGATTTTACCATCTTTTATTACCTTCGTAAAAATCCTGGAAAAGCTGCCTTGCCAGCATCAACATCACAGGCATGCCACAGTGCCAGCTCAGCTTGGATTATGCTGGCGGAATCAGGCGCCATCTCTACGCGCCCGGCGTGCGCTCAGAGTCTCACACAAACAGGTCATCGATCTCTCACCGGGCGAGGAAGAGGAGTGGTTGGTGTGTGTACGTATAATGACCTTTGCAAACACAAAAGAGAGAGTAGACGTTAGATGTGGGGAAAGAGCGATCTGTGATTAAAGTAGCGGGATACTGCACACGTTGTGCAAAAACCATATTGTGGCGCGGTAATTTGGTGCGGGCGGTAACCTTTTTCTCCGCGTCTGAACTTCAAGACAAACACTTGTACCATAATTGTCCTCCTGAATTAGAGAGAAAACCCTGACAATGCGGCCAGACAGTTGACAGGATTCGAGAATCTTTCAGCGAGACACTAACCGAGGTAAACCGTTTCTGTTTACAACGCAGACCACATTTTAAGCATCGGCGGGCGGAAAGTGTCCTCACCGCAACGCTGGTGAGGACACTTTCGCATCATATCACAGCGGTCACGTGATGCTTTAAATAATTTATGATATATGACATAAAGTTGATATAAAAGTTATGCAGCATTAGCATCCACTAGCAACCTGTCACATCCAAAAAGGCTAAAGAGGACAAAACCTGCTAAAAATGGACACAGTGGGTCAACGGGTGAATGTTAATATTTGATTTTTTTTTTTAAAGTACATGCATTTCTTTTTTTCTTTCTTCTGAAGAGCCTGCGTGTTGGTATATCCCTCCAGGTTACTGCTCAGAAATCCAGTTGGACTTGGGTCACATGTAGTGATCTATGACTGGTGATCTGGCGCTGACCTGGCAGCGTACAGAATTTGGCCAACAATGAAGTCTGGCGTACAGTGAATCACCTAAAACTCATTCACAGTAAATCTGATTTGAACGGCGTCATCATTGAAATTATCTTTAGTGCCACCCAGCAACCAAGTTTACTGTTTACTGTCGCCTGTTGCCAAGCTGACTTTGATTTTTTTTTTTTTTAATTATCAATAAAACTCCATCCGTTGCTTTAAAGATGAGTATAATATGAAGATTACTGCATTTTGTTTCAGAGAGCTGTTTATTGTCAGCATGCTCAGTGGAGTTTTAGCAACATGAACGATGTTAAAACAGAAGATAATAAATAGTAACGCTGGGAAGGTAAGTAGCAGGTGCTGAAAGTGTGTCGGAGAAATCAAAGTCAAAGATTAATGTTGGGTCTTTGGTTACAATAACAATTTTTTTCACGTTGATACTGCAGTTACTTGGGCTGACCCGAGCCAAGAGACGTTCTGGAGAAACTACAGCACCCAGAGAATGAAACAACTTTATTTAATCTGATGTGTTGCCTTTTTTTTTTTAAAGGAAAAAAAAAGATAAAAAATCTGCTTACTTCTGCATATGGAACTCATGGGTGAAAATCACTTTTATACAGTCGTTTTAATATTTTTGGCTTCTTCAGAAAGAAAAAAAAGGAAAAAGCGTGTTTTTTTTAGTTTCACTGACAAAAAATATATTTTTTTTTTAACAACTTATTTAACGTCTAACACGTGAAGCTGGATAGTAAATACTGTAATCAGAAAAAGGCCTAAAACGTGAAAACACCTGAAGGAATCGTGAGAACTCCTACACCCTGATGAGCGCCTGAACACAACTCCAACCCTTTCCTCAGGCAGTGAGCAGGCAGGCTCAGGTTGGGATTTAAATCCTGATCTCCTGGAGAGATTTTTTTTTAGGCACTGGCCAAAAATAGCACCACACTCTCTGTTTTTAGGCCCACAGGAATGAACCTGGGCTCCCCTCTGAGCCAGCTTGGGAAGTTTCATGGTAAAATGATGGATGGCGTGAACAATGTGATGATCGCGTCAGAATGAGTAACTGATGTGTCACGATACTTCGTCAGTCTTTGTGGAAATTCCACATCCATCGCTTTTGTGCGAGTTTAACCTTGCCTTCTGACTTCAGGGTCTTAAAATGATCCTCACATTAGCGTAGCTTTAGAGCTAAGTCATAATATCTATCCAAAATGGACGTACACGTTTACCTGTTCAGCGCCTCCTCCCGTGGCGTCAAAGGGACAAGAACGCGCCAAAATCTACCCAGCTGAGGGTCACCAGTCCCTGAACGCATGGGCAGCTGGTTTCACTCTGCCGGTCAGTCGCTGTGGTTGAAGTGTTAAGTTTCAGATAAACAGTCAGACAGAACAAACACAACCTCTCTCTGCTCCACGCTGACGCCTTGCCTCCTCACCAGGGTACTAACACCTTGTCTTTTGGGGGAAATCTTAGGCCTGAATGAAAAGATCCACGTGTTTTAGGTTGACATAAATCAATGTTTAGAAGCTGGAGCCTATCCCAGTCACCTTCAAGGGAATGTCCTTAAGGGGAAAATGGGGACAGGGAGAACATGATAACTGCACAGGGCCTGGAAATGATGCCAGAACCTTTTTGCTATGCGGCCCCAGCGCCCACCACTGCATTACTGCCCTGGCTGCTTACTAAGCTGGTGCCAGCGTGGCGCTCCGCGCATGAGGTGCACCGGGAGACCTCTCAGACTCTCTCCGATTGGCTTTTGAGCAGCGAGGGACGTGTCCCCTTCACAGTCCGCAGGCACTGGATGCGTGTGCTCGACGCGCGCAGACGCTTTGGCGCACTTGCCTTTGCTTTCCCATGCTGCCTTTAATCACACAGCTTACACACACACACACACTTTCCCTCAGGAGAAACAGGCACAAACACACACCACACTGCATATGCTAAAAGGTGCCACCACATTCGTGTGTTAATTGGTTTTCTCAAGGCTTAAGTGCTCTACAGGAGACTGGCCAGGTAGGAAAGAGAAAAACACACAGATAATTCACTGTTATGATTGGAATTCTGCCCTACCCTTAAATTACCAGAACACCCTGAGGGGGGAAAACTCCGATGGAGGTGTTTGCAAAACAAGGAGAAGCTTGCTCGTTTCGGATTTCGCGGGGGAGGAAAAAAAAAAGAAAAAAGGTGGTGACCAGACTGGAAAGGAACAACTGTACGTGGCACTAATGCCTCTTTATCTGCCTTGATTAACTTGCACAGTTAATACGTAAAAACGCTAACCCCCAGCCTGCTGCGTCTCCCTGTAGCCTAACCTCTTTTTTTTGTTTTTTTTTCTCGTCAGCAGACAAAATTGGGCAACAACCGGCAGAGACTTGCACGTTCACTCTGCTCGGTCAACAAAGCATGCCCGTAAACCTTTGGGAACAAATTACAGGTTGCTTGATTTTATACACATGTTATGCTAACCAAAATCACATGGAGGTTTAATTCAACATCCTGAGATATTAGAAAGCTTTTATGATTTCCACATTCCTGTTGCGTCATGAAACAGAGAGCCATGAAAGATGCCCGTGCAGGACGGGAGGAGGAAGGTACGCTGTGGGTTATTTAGCTAAATTATTGTGGGTTTTTTTAAAAACTCCTGCTTCCTCGAAGGACGGCTGGATTGAGCGAATGCGCTGACATTTCTAATCCGGCCGTGATTTGTGCAGAGGAAACGGCTCCATTAGCTCAACGGAATGAAAGCGGAGCGAGCGCGGAACAGCAGTGGCGTGACCCGGAGTGCCCCCTCACATCAGTCCGGCTCAACAAATCAGTGTGTGCGTTTCTAAATGCGTCTGTGTGTGTGTGTGCGTGCGGCTATTGCGGAGTGGATCTGCCCTTTTTACACATTTAATTGTGCAGCAGGATGTATGTTTTTGGGCGGCCTTGAAAGCGTCTGTAACTGTGAAGGCGGTGCATTTGCAGTTTTTGCTTTCCGTTAATTTGGCTTTTACGAGCTGCAGTAAACGCCACGTCGGCCTCCTGACAACCACGACGGCGGTTCTAAACAGCTACGTGAAAGCCTGTCTGCAGTTCCAGGCATATCCGTGTCCACGTCGACTTTGTCCACGTCGCCCTTGCGAAGCCCGGCTGGTGGCTGAGCCGCAGACGGAACGTCCGTATCTGTGACTTCCGCTCCCTCTGCGCCCGAACATCTGGACTCAATTGCAGAGCATTAGCACTCAGACATTGGTGAAAATCCCATGGGAGGATTTGCCGGTTTGGCACGCTGCTGAATGTTAAGCCCTGTCACTAAGCGCCCTGACTGCATCATCGTTGGGGTCTCCTTGGTAACCACCCGCTGTCCACTTTTTACACCCCTGGTTTCCTGGCTCTAATTTCCCCGTCTATTTAGGGAGTGTGTTACACTTCTGCCTGGCGGCTGGGCTGATGCTTCTGCTGATTTAGGTAAACACCTGGATATAAAATGACCTGATTTTCAAACTTCACCTCCTTTTTTTCCCCTCTCTTTCCCATCAAGTCCAACAAAGCTTGTTTATCAGACCTAATCCCTTCTTTTTATTTGATTGATAGAACTCAGATTTATAGCCTCTCCCATCCACTCCTGCTTATTCCCCAGGGGTCAGAGGGGGTCCTGTAGAGCGCCGCTGCTGTCCCCAGGCGAGAGGCGACCTCTCCATCCCAGGATCACTCACTCACGCTGGAGTCATTTTGGCGAGGCTCACACTGTCATATTCTAAAATACGTGACACAGGACAGGTTAAAAGCCGTGCACAGTCTTTTGAAACGACAAGGCACTGATGAAACCCGGCAGAGCAGGTAGTCGTGCTGCATTTACAGGCCTGCTAAGAAGCTCTGTGACGGTTGACGCTGCTCCTCTGAAAGAGCGCGTTGTGTAACCGAATAAGCAGCAAACACACTCGTTACCTGACACAAACTGCAAACGCAGACTTCAGGAGTTAAGCTGATTCTGGGATTTAGGGGATCTTTTCTGCCTTCAGCTGCAAGCGTCTGCGCTGATTACCCACCGAGAGGCGTACGGAGATCTCCGCACGCACCTGAAGTTACAGGGACATGACATCATCAGGACGCTGATTCTAACATGCTAACATCAAAGTTGGGAATAAATATTTACTTCCATTTCTGTGTGGAGGGAGCGAGCCGAACTCTGAAACGTAAACCTTTTAGCGCGGAGTACACAAGACAGGACCCGAGCGAGCCTTCGGAGCGATTTTAGGATCTCTGCTTCATGTTGTGTGTCCAGCGTTGCCTAATCAGTGATGTTCGCAGCTACAAAGCAGCAATAATGCGTCTGCTTTCAGAGGTCAAGATCAAATCAAAGGATTCTTCTAAGCTCTACTTCTTCTTCTCTTGAGTAAATCATGTCATAGGTTGTGCACTTAAATGCTAAAAAAGACACTTTTGATGTACAGGCGGGAATTTACAAATGTTTTAGGCCACATTTACATGAGGGTTAATGACAAAAATGTATTAATTCCAGGACAAACTTGGAAGTTTAGGCTTTCCCAGGACGGGATCTACAGTACCTTCGAACTTTGGTTCAGGGGTGGCTTTTCTCACGAGAAAGTTCCTCTTCGGGACTGCAGACGAGGTCGTTCCTTCCGTTCAAAGGTTCAGGAACGGCCTGTTAATGGACGCATGCGTCCTCGTCACCGTTCCAGGTTCACCAGCCTGTAGACAAACGGTTGGGCAACTCAAATTTATTTTAGAATTTCAGCGGTTATTTTTTGCATCCTTCTAATTACACAACACTGGCTCAGACTTACGCAAGTCTGTCCATTACACAAGTGCTTTGCCCTCTGTCTATAGAATCAATGGACAGCTGTCCTCTGCCAGATTAGCGGCCCAGTGTCCCAGTTATGAAGTCAGAGGTGAGCTGTTAATTTGACGTTCATTTACCATCGTACTTGCTAACTTTATTTCAATCCACCTGTCCCTCTGTGTGATTAATATTAGTGCATGTTTGAGATTAGACAGGACCTAATCTGCAACCTAATCCGACTGCTTTATGCATAACCAGTAGAAATCATTGCAAGCTTATTTGTGACTTTCTGCGTAAGATTTTCTACCTGTCTGGCAGACGTACCTGTCCCGAATCTGTTGCTAATTTAATTATTGCCATGGATTTGGGCATTTTATCAAACTCAAATAGGTAACAGGGCTGAAAAGTAAAAGCTGTTGGATCTTTGAGAGGGAAACTTTTTAAACTTGGTAGAAGGAGATTAATGAGGAAAATTTAACAAAATCAAAGAGACCCCCCCCCCCCACACACACACACACACACACAAACCTGGGTTTGGTTGCTCCTTTTGCAGTTTGTGTTAAATGGGATTTAGGGGATTTTAGGGCCCGCAAACATCTGCTAACCAAAGCTGTGACTCCTCCATTATATCACCTTGTCTTCCTTTTGCTTCCCTGCAGAGGTCATTAAGGTTGTTTGCAAGTCCCAGTTTTTTTTTTGTTTGTTTTTTTTAACCAAAGTTAAAGTTATCTGTGTTATTCTATCTATTTGAATTAAAGCTTTAAACTATCTGCCATTTAGGTGCTCTCCAGTGGCAGGTTGCAGTCATAGCGTGAATGCATTTATTTTCATATTTTCTCAAACCTTAGCCGGTTAAAATGTGAGTTTTCTTGTTATTTCAAGAAGCCTTTTTTGTTCTTTGTCTCTGTTTCAGTTGTAGTTCTTGATAATCTTAGCCATAGTGATGCTAAATATTTAGCAACATTGTAAACACAGCTGTTCGAGAAATGGATGCAGTTTTAATGGACATAAATGATGAAACTTGTCAACTTGTTGAATGTGTAAAATTGCTAGAAAAGAAGAGTCTAGATTAGCTTTAGTTTGCATCAACAAGAAGAATGAATCAGGACTAGAGTATAATAAGATCATTGGTGATGCATTTAGGTTCCACTGCATTATCTGTTGCAGTGGCAGAGTAGTGTGGCTTTACTCCATATTTCTTCTATAAACCCCACTTCTCTGCATTTTTAAATGGAATATTATAGTGCAAATAATGCTTTTATAGTATTGTTTTATGTAAAGACCTGGTTCATTACACCTGATCTGTCTTCATGCAGCATTTTTACATATTATATAACCAGGATGACTTTAGATTTCTGATGCATAACAAGACAATAACAACAACAAAAAAGAAATAAAAATGCTTTTGTGTGTCATTGGCCCCTGAGAGGTGGCTGTCTAGGCTGATCTATACAAGTGTAGCCGTGTGGCGTGCAAGTCTGCAGGGCATGAGCCCGATTGAGCATGAAATGATATCAGACAAATTACAAGCAGCCATATTTGTACATGGGGATAAAAAATCATATTGTGCTAATAAAATAAACACGCGCGCACTCTTTTTATAGGGTTGGATTTGGGTGATATTTATCGACTTGGACGGACTTTAGCTTTTTGTTGGAAAAGGGACAGGAGTTTGGACGAAGCTCGATAGTTTGAGGGGTGTGTTTCTGTGTCTGTGAGTGATACTCAGACTCAAAATATGCAAGTTTTCATCACACATTGGAGCTGCAGCAGACTAGCCACACAGCAAACTAAGTCCTTAATTAGCCTTCGTCAGCTGTTTTCTGTTTGTTGCCATGAGAGGAAATTTCAAACATTCCAGTTGTCTGTTTACAGCAGAACCATGATGTAGAGACTAACTGCCGCCATCTGGGTCAGTCTGCACACTCTGTCTTAATTCAGAAACATAAAAACCCTATAAAGCGCAGGTGTGAACAAATCAGGTTAAGAGTGTTCTTCTCTCTATGTCAGGCTAACAATACTGACCATTGTACGGTAAATAAGCAGTCCACCAGCAATGTCTGCTGTTAAATATGACACATCCATGTCATATGTCAAGCAACAAAATAGCATGACAATGGTGTGTTTTGTGCACTCTGTACTTTCCTTCTAGTCTAAATCCACGCTGTTGATCACAATGAAACAATAAATCCATTTTCCACGACCTTATTTTATTTGTTGCGTCCTTTAGCTCCCCGGTTCGATCCCCGCTCATGAGAGAGATCTACCTTTGTGGTTTTATTTCCTGGTCTAATCTGAGGACAAATCTGTTCGGCCCTTTTGTGTACTCAAAGGTCAAATGTTAGCATCAGCTGTTAGCTCATGTTGCAGAGGATGCAGTTTACAGCGGATGATAACGCGTGAAGTCGAAACCCGTCCCCCCTGCTACAAACACACCAACGGCGTGTGGTGTTAGCGCTAACCCTCCTGCTCTGGAGGGTTAGCGCAGGAGCAGTTAGGAACTGTGGCTTCTTAGAGCCTAACTGCCGGAATATATTTAGCACATATCGACATTAGATTCACAATGTCGAAGGGGTGATGCTTGAGACAAAGCCCCCACATTTCGCTTTTAACCAGTCCTGTGCCTATTTCAGGCCTGAGTAGCATCTGAATGTCACATGAAATTATATTGTCCTTGAGCAATTCTTTGTCTAATTGTGAAGGAGACAGTGGATTTCTTGTAAACATACTCGCTGTGGCGTCAGCTCGTTTCATGTTCAGCCAAAAGGCCGTCTTCACGAGCGCTCACGACTGGCGATGCTGAGGTTTGCCGTCGCCGAAACAAGTCGGTGAATGAGCGACCGGGATCATCCGACAGCTCACCCCCGGGGCCCGAGATATTTCGTCCTGTCCCAACCTGCTCCTTCAGCACGCACACGGGAAGCTAATGTCTTAGAAAGCCCAACGCCCGTTTTCGCTCTTTTAGACCGAAGGGAGAGAACTCTCGGAAAATCCGGACCTTGCGAGCTAAAGGCGATACTGTTTTCAGGGCTTGTGAAATCTGTCGTCGCCAACAGGGACTCGGTCTGTTTCGGCTAACATCTGGGTCAACGGTTGCGCAATTTGATTGATGCGCCGAGAAGGAAGATTGCTTTGAACTCCTGAAAACAAACGGACGACCCCTATACCGCCATCATCTGAGTCATGCAAGTCATGTGGTGTAAGCGAGGGGGCGGAGCCTCGGCATGACAGCGGAAGCAGCTGACCTAAGGACTAAAGGGACAATCTTAAAGACAGGAAGTGAAACTTGATAAGGAGACGAGACAATAAATCAAATGTCTCTGACCGAATTTTCATAAATTTGTGATGATCCACCTTCTAGTTATGTTTGGACCTTACAGCCTGTTTATCTCATGGATCTTGTGGTTTGTGCAAATTAGCCGGTAGCTAATTTGCCTACATGTGAGGAAATGCTGTCTCGTGACTTCTGTCTGTCAAAAAGTTTGAAATATGAATGAAACCACATTGTAGAGATCGGCTTACAGATCACTTGTGGGTGTTATTCCCAATGGATCCAGATCTTAGAATGAGCACTGGATTTCTCCTCCAGAGAAAGTCGTCACACTATTTTAAAAAATCTGCCGAAGCTTCATTTCTCTGTTTTTTTTTTTGTTTTTTTTTTAAGTTCAGGGACTCAACTTTCGCCCCGTCAGCAGTCAGTAACAGTGACAAAAGAGCATTGAGGTCAAGCTCCGCCTCCAGGCCCCACCTCTCATCATTTTAGTTCCAAAGCAAATAAATATTCCAACGGTTCCTATGTTGGGCAACACGTAGCTGTCCTCACCTCAGAGGAGGTGCTGACATTTAACCTTCTTTCAAACTGGGAGATCGTCATTTGCGGTTTCCATTTGTTACGGTTGTGTTTTTGCGGCATCTGTGTTCCTTGGCAAAGGTCCGTTTTCCCCTTTTGCTGTAGTAACCGTCGCTCTTTGTTTCGGCAGATCTTACAGGTGAATCTAGTGATGTCCATCCTGCTGTACGTGATGGTCCTCGTGTACCTCTATGGTATCCAGGTGAGCAACATGGACAGCAGCCAGCAGCAGTCGAGTCCCGACCCTCTCAACTCGCTCATCATCCAGCTGCTCCAGGCCGACCTGACCCGGGGGAGGACCAGGGCAAACCAGAGCCAGCAGGGCAAGAGCCGGGACCCGGAGCCCCAGGACGTACCGCCGTCCCTCCTCGGCGCGAGCCTTCCCTCGGAGGAAGGGCGAGGCGGCGAGGAGCGATGGGGGGTCGGGGGTGTCAGCGGAGGGAGCAGCGACGGAGGAGTAGACCAGCATCTGATGCTGTTGAACAGTGAACTCCTGAGGCAGCAGAGGCGGTACAACTCGCCGAGGGTGCTGCTCAGCGACCGGCCGCCGCTGCAGCCGCCGCCGCTCTACCTCGCCGACGACTTCGTGAGCGGGGGCCCGGACGGAGGGGCGGCGGCCAACAAGACGCGCAAGAAGCGCTACGCCGAGCACAGGAGCTACCGTGGGGAGTACTCGGTGTGCGACAGCGAGAGCCAGTGGGTGACGGATAAAACGCAGGCGGTGGACACCAGGGGGGACATCGTCAGCGTCCTGGCCAAATTTAAAACCAGCGCCACGCAGGACATCAAGCAGTTTTTTTACGAGACGCGCTGTCGGACGGCGAGGCCCTTCAAGGGCGGCTGCAGGGGCATCGACGACAAGAACTGGAATTCGCAGTGCAAGACCACGCAGACGTTTGTGCGAGCGCTGACAAAGGTGCGGAACTCGGTGGGCTGGCGGTGGATACGCATAGACACGTCCTGCGTCTGCGCGTTGTCGCGCAAGCGTCACCGGACGTGACAGCGCTTGCCAACTCCTGAGGACTAACTTTTGGGGTTGTTTTTTTTTTTACCTTCCCGTGGAGGATTTATTTTCCTGTTAGGAACACTCCGCACCGCAGATCACTGTGTGGCAGTTCTGCTTTTACAAAGAAGACCCGTACAGATGAGATTTCCCGTTAATGGGCTGCAAATCGCCGCCATTACACAGGAACTGGCGTCATGGGGCAGGAGGGAGGGTGTAACTGTACATATAAATTATTTAAATTATATGAAATGCATGTAGTTTATACATGTTTATCTATCTATCTATCTATCTATCTATCTATCTATCTATCTATCTATCTATCTATCTATCTATCTATCTATCTATCTATCTATCTATCTCTCTCTCTCTCTCTCTCTTTCTCTCTCTCTCTCTCTCTATATATATATATATATATAAATATATATATATGATGTATGAAGATATTTGTGTTATTTATTGAGAGAAATCTTCAAAAGGAGAAAAAAGTTGATAAAAAAGGAAGGCTGCAAAGGTGCTTCACAATGAGACTTTACATGTGCCTTGACCGGTGTGGCTGTAGAGCAGAGACTTAGGACGGGACTACGCTAAAGGTGTCCACAAACGCCGCAAGGACCCGCCCGTCCCGGGGACCACAGGGTATGACCAAAACATGGGGGGTGGGGGGGATTTCTGACCAAGCGTATAGATTTTCATTCACACACAACACTGTTATGTTGTAACTCACCATGAGTCCGTTCAGTCATCTGGATGATATATATATATATATTTATTTTTTTTTTGTTTTTGACAAAATAAAAGTAGAACTGTCATCTTTTGGAATCTGCTGGCAGATTTTTGAACTTTTATCTCTCTCTCTCTCTCTCTCACTCTCTCGCTCTAGCTATCTATCTATCTATCTATTAAAATGTGCTTTATAAAGTGGCTACTTTTTTACCACTCAAACATAAAACATCCAGAAACACTTTTATATATTTCTCAAATATTTTGAACTATTTATGATGCTGGAAAATACTTATTAAATTCTTAAAAATTTCTCTCTTTTACGTTTCTTCTGTATTTCCAAACTTCTAAATTGAGAAGCGATCACGATAATGCTCTAGATTTTTCTTGCACGGGATCGCACGACTGCAGCATCTCTGGATCCATATATGAAGATTGAGCCAGAAAGAGGTTTTTTCAGAAAAAAAAAAAAAGGTCATTTCACACCTGACAACCCACCGCCCTTCAGCTGCTGAGCAGGTTTGGACGCGAGTCACAGTAGGAGCAAAAGGTTCTGCGTTCTTTTAAGTGTTGCTTTTATGCCCAAAGTAGACGTCAACACATATTAAACTAAATGAAACAAACTGGGAGTAAGTAGATGCTCGGCAATGTCAAGAAATATCAAATTTGGCTTCATAATAGGGGTTAAAAGTCAAGAATCCTCCCTGATTTACTTTTGTCAGATATCGATTAGAACATCCACTGAGTATTAGGTGGGAAAATTCCTCTTTTGGAGTTATGTGAGATTAAATGCATAAGTGGATTTGTGACAACATTACTGACTTGGAAGTCTTGGATTTGCACTTGGAGGTCAAATGCCTCATGAAGGTCATTCATAACACATCTGACAGATTTCTGGGCCGATCCGTCTCATCGGCGGCGATGAAGTTAACTCGACCAGAGCGTGGAGGCTGAACAGATGCGCCTTGTGTCAAATAAACCAGTTATTTATCAAACTGGGTCAGTGATTTAAGGACGCCGTGGGAGCTGAATGCCAGATAACAAAAGAAACAAGAAAGTTGTCGATTAAACTGCCCGTTCATTCACTTTATCTCACAGAAATTGTTGAATTCAATTCCAAAAAAAGAATTATCTCCAGGACTGGTGCAGAACTGATTCAGGAAGGACTTAATTGCTCCTATACAATGGCTTCCACTGTCTGCAGGTACAGTAAAAGAGTAGAGACAAGTATTATAGTAAGGCCCATTCAACTTGAACCTAGCGGTGAAACAAGTGGAAGAGATAGTGTCTGCTCTGTCTGTTGGATGAATTAAACAGGCCCTGCTCCTCCCTGGAACAGAAAGATGTGACAAAGACTTTTTAGAAACAACCAAAGCTATGTTGACACTAGAAGCAAATGGCCTGGATTGGATTTTGTGACCCAGATCTGAGGGTTGTTTTCATGGCAAACAGACCTGACCTGCGACACGTCACATCGGAGCAGTTTCCTATAGGAAACTTGGCCGACGTTGCACGCTAACGCGCAACAAGCTACATGGAAGAAGGAAGGGCGCCGCCGCGGCAACAGCCAGATAAATACAGTCGGAGAGAACATGGAAACTCAGAGACACAATAGCAGAAAAGACCAAAGGCAACGTGACTGACAACACGAGTCATTATCGAATTCCTGAGAGGTCGCTGCGGCCATGTTTCAAGGCAGGTGTTACCGTGACAGACGGATGAATTACAACATGCAAAGCGAAAGATAACAGCTAGTTGTTCGTGTTCTGCACCGCGGACTGCTGCTTGCGTGGGGGGGACGACTCTGAAGCTCTGAAAGCCGTTTTCCAGGGTCATGCGGTACATTGTTCAGCGATAGGGGCACGTTGGGTCACCTCTAATGAGCAGGAGGTTTTAAAGAGCAGCAAAGCTGACTTAAAGAGATGTCCGTGGATGCAGATCTGGGATTAAAAGCCCTAATCTCCTCTTCTAAACTGAGTTTATCACTTGTCAGCCTGCAGAGGAGGGGGATCATGTCTTTAGTGCACCGAGCGCATGTGTGCCCGTGTGCAGCGGAGGAGTAGATCTGATAGTAAGGGACAAATCTGATTGAAGGGAGAGCTAACTGGGGGTAGGCTGGTGAGGGTTAAAGACCTCAGGGACCTGGAACTGTCCACACAAGGGGGAACCTTACCTCCAAATTATTTGAATAAAGGTGTAAAATTAGCAGAATGTTGTTTAAACATGTGAAAAATCAAATAAGGGTAAAATCCAAGATAATCCAACATGTCCTCTGTTTGTTCTCATCTTGCCTCAGAGGCCTCCAGGCAGCTAAAGGTTCCTGTATTGTGCGCCAATCTTACGCTATCTGTCAAGAAATGACTTCCAAAAGAGAGAGCAAAAAAAAAAAAAAAAAGATCTATAAGATCTGAACGACACGCCCTTGCGCGCATTCCCTTTCAGACGTGCCCGCAGGGCGGCACGCTGCTCGGGCCTGGAATTGTATCCCGTTATGCGTTTGACTCGCATGAAAAGACGGGGGATTATATCAGGTAATCGGATTCTTGGAGCTTGTGGACGTTACTGAGTTGACAGGTGTAAAGACGACCTGTCAGACCTCAGGAGGGCCCTGCTGTCAATCCTTTTTTTGTGTGGGTGTGGGGGGTGGGGTGTTCTACATTCTGGACTGGACTATTTGTGCTGATATGAAGGCACGTGATTGGTTAGGTGCGTGTGAGCTCTCTGTGACGTAGCCTTATCTACCCCCCCTCAAAAAAAAAAAAAAAAAAAAGGTCTGTCCCGCAGCGACTCACACCGTGGTTTCATCTGACCTGAGCCAAAGCGCGACTCGGCTCTGGTCCCCAGCACTGACCTCCGTCAGAGGTCAGATGAAGGACTTCTTCGCGTGTGGAGGTCTTGTCAAACGGCGTGGAATATTTTGCCAGGCTCTCCCGGTCCAAGCCCCCCTACCCGGACTTTCTGAGGATTATAGCGTACTTCGTAGGGCCGGGTCGTAGCCAGAGCAAGTCCTCCGCTCAACGAGACATTCCTTAAACCGGCTTTAAGAAATCCAGCGAGATCATCTAGTTAAACTTGAGGACGTGAGTCCTAATATGGTCTGCAGGAGATGCCAACGTGCATCACTGCCCAATATAGGCATCTGGTGCGCACGATTTCAGATGAATGCATGCTAGGACCTTCTCCAGCAGACACCAGCTCAGCTCTGACAGAGACGGAGCTACCATACGAAGCGTCCATGTGTAGGAGACGTGTGTTCAGCACTGACACACACACACACACACACACACACACACACACACACGCACAAGCGCTCCGCCCTGACGCACAAATGCGACAGGGGGATGAGAGAGGAGGAAATCGGAGACATGATGGGACTGATGGATGCATTTTCTCACATGCAAGGCTGGTTATCGGCTGAACATCTGGTGTTAGCGCCGGCCACCCACGTGCCAAACGCACACACACACACACACACACACACGTGTACACTTGGAGGCCTAATTGTGATAAACTGCCTCCCACTAAAACAACGCAGCTGTGAAGTAACACAATTACTTATCTTTTCATTTTGTGGCCCGAACATTCTCTTATCATCACCAACTTTCGCTTGAGAAAAGCAAACGGGGGTAGGATATAACAGGAAATTAGCAATTAACAGCTATCAACAAAGGAAAGCTTTATAATAAAATCTGCGATCACAAGATTTAGCTCACAGCGTCAAAAATCCCAGCAGTTATTATTTGTTTTCTAAAACAGGGATGGGGGATTCTGCAGCCGTGCAAATGTGTTTACGAGGCAACCGAGATTCGACCCATGCAGAACGAGCCGAAGCGTTGAAAAGGAATCAAAGGCTCTTTGTGCGTTCGCTCTGCTCTCCTCCCGGAGTTCCTCCGAACCATGTAGACCTTCATAAAATATAACTCGATGTGACAGGTTTCTGTTTTTTAAGGATGTTTTTCATGCGTTCGCTGACCTCTGTCTGTGTGTGTGTGTGTGTGTGTGTGTGTGTGTGTGTGTGTGTGTGTGTGTGTGTGTGTGTGTGTGTGTGTGTGTGTAAGGATCAGATCCCAAATATGTTGACGAGACATGGTCCTAATCAGGGTTTAACACAGTTAGGGTCCTTTTATTTCCATTTGGAGAAGACGAGACTTTCATCAATTTAGTCCAACTTCACAGTTCTGTCAGCTATGTCCCACAATGCAACATTATTAGATGTAGAGTCACTTCCTGTTCTCTCCTAGAAGAAAAGCTGCTGATTTAAGGTGTGAAGGGAATTCAGAGGCTATCGCTGCCACTTTCATAACTTTTCTTGGATTAACAGCGTCAACATTGACTTGAAAACTGACATTATGCTGTAAATTGTTTAAATAGGGTTCTTTTCTCCCACTTTTCAAACGTTGGTGGTGTTTCACAGCCTCTAGGGGGTCCATCTTAGCACGTTTGTTGTTCTAATCGCTCGATGAGGATTCGAGTGTTGCCTTTTGTCGGGTTTACAGTCTGAGAACCCGGCCTGAGTTGGAAATGTGAACTCTCAGCTTTCGGTGGGGGGGGGGACCAGAGATGCTCTCCGCTGTGCTCCGTCGTTCCCATAACTCTGAGATAATGTTATTTTAGTGCCTGCTGAAGTGGAGTCATAACCCGGTCACTCCAAATACTACCTTGTCTGGTTCTCTCACAGCTTTGGATTTGGCCATAAAACTACATGTTTATTTTTCCAAGGAGAAAAAAAAAAAGCAGCTTTGGTCTTAAAGGCGGACTGATTGCAACACGAAGAACCATTCATTTTTTTTATGAGGGGCAGGCAGGCTTTCTGCCATTAATCACAGTTTGGCTACCAGACAAATTCACAACAGTCATATTCTCACTGTACGATAAAATATTCGAATCTTATCAAGATTCCGCTTAAATGCCTTTTTCATTACGCTGGTTGAGCAAAACATCAAAGCAGCACCATTTTTACGGTAATTCGGGATATTACACAGAAAACAGCCCCACCTTGCAGTCCAAGCATGCTGTCATTAACACAGATCATCCAAATCCAAAGTAACCAGTTCAACATTAAAAACACTTGCTGTGGAAGTTGTGTACGTGTTTAGGGTGCAGAAATGTTGAATTATTAGCCATTTTAGGGGGAGAAAAAAAAAATCTCTCTCATATCACCACCAGGGGCAGTCGAAATACCTGTGCTTTTGAACTAATATTAAAGCCTCTTGATTAACCATAGAAGAAGAGAAACTGTGACTCAAGTGTAACCAGATGATTTTAGTTTGAATTTGGCCATCAGTGACTCCCTCTTAAATCCAACATTCAATGTTGGCCCACACAGACCACCGTGTCAAAACGATCCAAACACTTTGGTCCACATGTGTGTGTGCATGACCGTCTCATGTCTCTCCCTCTGAGGCCCAGCCTGGACAATGGAGGATGGCTTAGGTAAGCCTCATCCTCCGAAAAAGGTCTTAGTGTCAGAGGGATCAGGAATTAACGGCACAAGGTGTGTTAAGACATGAGCTTTTGGAGAGTCACCCCAGGTCGCCTAGCAGCAGCCAGCTCCCTGCTGGTCCGAGGAGACAATGGAGATGTGGCCATGAAGAAAGATGCGAGGTCGCGCGTAGATGGCACAGCCAGTGGCTGCATCATTCACACTGACGTCTCAGGTGCGCATGGCTTTTTGAGGATTGAGCTAATGCTAACGCTGCCAAGCCCGCAGCAATAGATTACTTTTAGGGAATTTTATTACCATTTAAAATCAGTATCCTGCATTTTATAGCATTATTTATTTGGCTGGGAAGTTCCTTGAAATTAAATCTGTTTTTCAAGGGAGACCCAGGCGAGACAAGACACCATTGCAAATAAGTCGCACTAAATTACAGTAAAACATTTTAAATAGCTTCCCGACTTACCTGATTCTGCCGGTGATGCTGGCTGTGGGAGCTGCACCAGGAAGCAGGACGTGATCACACATCTGGGTTTCCTCTCTTCTTGATGGATGGAAAGTGGAAAAGGCCACCGAGGCTCTGTGGAGCCACGGATTTCAACTCGTTTCCTTCACCAAATACTGGGGACAGTGAGGGTAAGGACAAGAAGTTCCCCCCTGGAGGAGGACCAAGTAGATATTTAGAGATGATGCAGAGGTTTAGAGAGAACAGCTAAATTCTATTGCTACAGCGAGAGTCCTAAGGCAGCGTTTTTTTATAAACTCATATGTGGGAAAGTTGATGAAAGGGATATTTTCACTGTTTCCTGTTCTGAGCAGGCGGAAGAGTGATGTGAGGCCTTCAGGGCCGTCAGGATCAAAGGTCACAGTTTGGGGCTCCCTGCGAGAGCTCAGCATGTACGGAAACAGTGCGCGTGTGCAGGACATATGGACGGCATTCTTGTGTTGACATGTTTTTCTTTCGTTTAAGACCTTGGATGAACAGAAAAGGCAGGTCCAAGGACCTTCGCCAGGGTTTGATCAGTTGATGAATGTCAAAAGTAATCAGATTTCTACAACATTGGCACAAATCTGAAAAATGAAATCAAACAGTGGAATGCATTTGTTTGCGTTCATGAGGTTTTTGTTGGACCAATAAAAGACGCGTATGTCGCTGCATGGCATGAGGAATGTGGTTCGATACAGTTACAATCAGAGAGAATCAACAAAGCAAATTTACTCGTTGCGTTGACCTGAAACAACAGTCGAGCTGCTGCCAGACCTGCTTCCCATTAACTTGTCAACGCGATGACAGAGCGAGTCCGATGGAAGCGCTCGGAATAGCTACTGTTTGTCCATAAGCCCAGCAGCTGTCAGGCCTGTCAAGCTCTGCATTAGCAAAGCTGAGACAATTCATTGGCTCCTTGGTTCCACAGGTGCTAGTTAGCTTAGCATACGCCAAATATTAACATCCGCACATGTGCCACCAGTCAAAAGTTTGGACGCACCATCTCAGCACATGGTTTTTCTTTAGTTTTAGCACTTTCGACTGATTTATCCTGACAACATCAAAACAGTGAAGGCGAGACATGGAAGGAGACAAAAAAAATGTAGACATCTTTGCATATTGTTGGCTTTCTGTCATCAGCTTCATGAGGTACAGGCAGGGATGAGCAAATATCCATCAGTTACGAGAAATGCGCCTTCAAAGCTCTACGACCGAGAAGAGTGACGTGTTGCCGGGTCATGTGACCCCGCCAACACGGTCACCTGATCTGGGATGACTTAGAAGTGCTCAGCACCTGTGGGAAGTCCTTTGGCAATGTTGGGAAACCCATCCCTGGTGACTCATGAAGCTGAGGCCAGAGCGCCTGGAGCGCGCAGAGCTGTCATCAAAGCAAAAGCAGACACTCCAAAAGAATCCATGCTTACAAAGATACATTTTGGTTTATTTGTTTACTTTTTTTTTTTGGTTTACTACATGATCAGTTTTGATGTCTTCAGTATGAAGATGGAGCATAGAATGAATAATTAAGTTCATATATTACCTGTATTGTGACACGTGTACATGAGCGACTGTCTTGGGGGGTAGTGGGGGCTGACACCAGACATGACACGGACACGAGGTTCCGTCATCCAAGATGTGCGATGATGCTGATCTCCTGACTCTTTATTAGCGAGGCTGTGGCACTTTTGTCGCCGATCTGTGGAAGTAACAAAGGCCACATTTAAAACCGACCTGGAACTCAAACGATAGGTCACTCTGAGCGAAGCAGCAGAGTGACGCGCGGGCGAGCTTAAGCTTCCATCAACGAAGGTAAAGAACGTACAGATGCTGATTTACTCACGAGAAGCGATGGATGATAACCAAGGTCTTGTGTAAAGCAGGCTGGTGGTCTGTGAGGATGACTCAGGTGAACGGGTCCAGGGCGATCCTCCTCTCAAAGGTGAGTTCATCATCATCATCATCATTATCATCATCATCATCATCATCATCATCATCATCATCATCATCATCATCACCGCACCAGGACCGACTGGCTTTGTTCTACCTATGCAAACTCCAAATTTGCCTGAGGTCCCTTCAAATTAAGAGCATTTATATTCAAATTAGCACTGCTTCCATCAGCTGATGTGAGCTCGCTCTCAGATCTGATGGTTAAGCAGAGATTTATCAGCTGAGATAAACATCTGTAGCTGCTGCTGCATGTGGTAAAGGTGTGAAACGGGTTTTTAAGCGGAAGCAATGCTAACACCAAGATGTATGAGGTACACCTCTAGTGGGCTTGTAATATTGTGTATTTCATTTTCTAAACAAACTAAAACTAAACTCTATTAACAACACAGATACATTCAGTTTGTTTTGCATTTTATGTTAAATGAATACAATTCAATAGTCACCAACGCGTGTGTGTGAAGAGGAAGGCGGAGGACCGGAGGCAGCAGGAACGTCGCAGGATGATCACAGAGGCAACATGGAGAAAAAGGTAAAAAGGAAAAGTTAGAAAATTATTAATATCCACTTCATCGTGCTCCAAAACGCTGGTCTGTAGCATTTAAATCATGGTTTTTTTTCCATTTTGGAGGATTAACATTATCACCTTCAGTGCCGAGTTTGCCGGGATCGTCTCTGTTACCAGAGTCGATTGTTCAGTTTTGGTGTAATCAGTGATGCTGACAGGCAACCGCCTGATCAATGGGCTGTTTGATTGAACGGCGGGGCTCATCTCGGCTGTTCCGGCACAATCGAACCCTTTTCCAGGGAAACACACACACACACACACACACACACACACAACCCTGGCTGCGAGTCAAAGGCTGCAGGGCTCACCAGCAGCGCGGAACATCATTCATGCTCCACGCCATAAACACACAGTTTGTTGTAACAAGCAGCAGTTTGCACTTTTGATTCAGTCAACACTCAAGGTTGTCAAAACAGATGGATGTCCTCACCCATGTGAAATGAACACACATCTACACACATTCTGGTATTTCTATGTATGCGGTGACTTTCATTGACCTAATACATTAGCCAGCTCCCTACCCTGACCGTCCTCACTAACCTCCTAAACCAGTTCTAACCTCAACCCTTAAACCATCCTTTGAAGCTGGGGGGGGGGGAGGGGGGTGGTGGGGGGGTGGTGACTAGCCAAAATGGCCCCACTTCTCAAAAATGTCCTCGCTTTGCTAGTAGAACGAGGATTCTGACAGGAGTGTGTGAGGTCAAAAGGGGCCATAGGTTGTTGTTTCAATGTTTCCGCTCATCCCCGACACACACACACACACACACACACACACAACAATCTGAGTGAGCACTGTGGCTCTCACCTCCGTATAGAATGTTCCATCCTCAGACACACAAATACACACATGGCACGAGCATAAATCTGCCCTGTGATTTTCAGTAGTGTGATATGAACTCATACACCCTGACACACCCTGACTGACACACACACACACACACACACACACACACGGAGCTTCTGTGAGACCAGATATTTACGTACGCGCTGCCTCACTGCTGGGACATCACAATCCAGCCAGAAACGCTTAAGTCAAGTCCTGTAATCATTTTCATTGAACAGAATTTAAATTAAAATAACTGCTTTTCATCAGAAGCTTTGGGTTTTGCTCTCTGCTTTGGCATTTATTGCCTCTGCAGCAGAAGACTTTCTTATTTATTCATCTTCTTTCCAAGCATAAATATGGTTCCCAGGGAGCAGAAAACTCTTTATTTACTGATTGAAAGAGGTGATTTCTCTCAGATAAGATCGTCAGATCTCTAGAGTTGATTAAACACACTCCTTTATAGAAAAGAAACATGCAGGTGTGCGTACACACCATGAAGAACCTGTGAAGAGATATGAAAGTCAGAGATAGATGCCTCACTAAGCTGACACACTGCACTGGGGCAAAAGCAAATAACTGATTAAATCAGCTTTGATGCTAATCTGTAACAACGAAGGGGTCAACTGTTTGTGCAAACCAGTCCAGCAGGCGGTAAACTGACTGAAGGGGAGAGGAAACGAGCTCTAACACAATTAGTCAATTTCTCAGCAATCACAGATCCAAGACAGTTCAGCATGCGCACTTCCCTCTGAAGACAACTGTGTGTGTATGTGTGTGTTGAACATGACCGGAGTAATCTTTCAAATATTTAGGTGCTCATCTCTTCTTTTTGGAAAGAATTTCTCGATTGTTTGGTTATGTGTGTGTGTGTGTGTGTGTGTGTGTGTGTGTGTGTGTAATACGTTAACTGCTCCCACCTTCACTCCATATGTGCACATATGGAGTGAAGGTGGGAGCAGTAACACACACAAACAAGACAGAGCAGCGCTGCATCTAATCTGAGGTCAAGGACACATGTTCTTACACACACTTTCTTTCTCGCACACACATGCACACATAGACAAACACACACACACACACACACACACACACACACACACACACACTCCTGCCCGAGGGTCAGAGACGCAGTGCCAGATGTGGGTCTTTTCTTTGTCAGTGTGTGTTTGATTTGCCCCATAAAGTGAGGGTCAACCACCCGAATGGCTGCTCAAAATGGTCCATATTTAAAATATTACCCTTCGATGTTTTCACAGTTACCTCAGAATCTAGCTGTATTTCAACACTGAATTTCCCAGACACCCGTTTCGAGGGTCGGGAACCTCAAACACAGCTGATGACGCGATACTGAAGATACAGATGATGTTTTAATGGGAGTGTGTTTTGCAAAAGTGCTGATAAATGTGCTCATTTTCAGCCCTGGCTGAGATGTACACGCTCTTCTCAGACCTCACTGACATCCAAATAAAATTAAAACCACATATCTGTTAAATTATAGCCTGTAGATTTTACTCTGATCATGCATCTTTCCTTTCATATAAAATCATTTAGAGAAATATGTGTTATTACTTCCACACTTGCTACTAATTTACACGTTATAAAATATCAATCGACTGCAGGCTGAAAGCAGTTAACAAAACACAACAAAGTGCTGAGTTAGGGCCAACTGTTTGAAAGAATATTGAATGTTGCACTGTCTAAATGACTGTTGTTGTTGTTTGTATTTGCTGTAGGTTTAGTGCCAAAATATTTATTCGACTAAGAAAGTGAGGACATTTTGGCGAAGCGAGGGATTTTTTTTTTTTTTTTAAGATTTGGTTTTAAGGTTGAGGTTAGAATTGGGTTAGGGTGCTAGGTAATGTTTACATGATGTCACAAAGATACGAGGATGTGTGTGTGTGTGTGTGTGTGTGTGTGTGTGTGTGTGTGTGTGTGTGTGTGTGTGTGTCTGTCTCTTTGTCTGTCTGTGTGTCAGGACAAAGAGCCACAGCGGTCAACCCCGGAGCAGATTCTCCAGGACAGACAGGCGAGGCTGAAAAGATTCAGGGTGAGGACTCACGTACGACACCTGCAGAAAAATAACCAGCTGCTGATCACCAAAAAGAAGCCATGCAGTTCGGTTGCTAGGCACCAGAAGGTTCAACAGCACAGCGATGGCTGCAGGAGCTGGAGGCTGAGGACATACAGAGGCTTGCTGGATTTTTTTCCTGTGATTTACAGAGCAGTTTCAGGTGAAAGGCTTTGATCAGTTAGCTGTGAAAAGGCACGCCGGCCGTTTGCCAAATGGATCCAGTAACTGCATGGCAGAGTGAAGAGTTCAAAGACTTTTTGGAACATGTCTCTAATCATCATTTCATGTTGTGTTTGGCACATGATTGTCTCGAAAATTCCCTGCAGTCATCAGAATTGAAGACAGCTGATGTTTATTTTCGGGTGTCTCAAGCGAAACTCACTCTGTCTTCCCGATAACTTTTTTATTGATGGGGTTTTGGGGTTGCTCGTTCAAGTTTCCCACTCTCTCCTGCAGGAGTTCCAGAGAAAGGTGCTGATGGAGCAATCGGGCACGGAGGAGGGGGAGGAAGCCAGCCTGAGGATCCAGAAACTGCTCACCAGGATGTAGACGCCTCACACGAGCCTCCTGTTGCACTTAAACAATGACATCGTTCATTCATTAAATGAGATCACATGAACAGACCTTTGATGGTTTTTTTTTTAAGGAAAGAACAGGGTCTATAGAAAGCATGAAAACAACAACAAAGGGTTTTATTTATGGATAGATCTGCTGTTTTCTAAAGTATGAAGTCTTAAAACAACTGCAGGAATACCGACACGCCCGTCCAACATGTAACATTTGCACAGATGGACTGACAACCGGACACACCTACCTGTGTGTGTGTGTGTGTGTGTGTGTGTGTGTGTGTGTGTGTGTGCACGCACACACCTGAAAGAGTGCACAAGTATGTGTACCGGTAATTGTAGGGTATGTGTTCGTGTTGTGTGTGTGTGTGTGTGTGTGTGTGTACGGACACACAGCAAGTATGCACGCTAGCTGCACCATGTGTGAATACGCATTTGTGTGCATGTGTGTACTGTATGTGCAAATATTAGGTGTGGCCCTGGGGAGATTGTGCTCAGAGTGACACCAGAAAGAATTCGTGCCAGAGTTGTAAAGACTCTCTTTCAGGTGCGCAGGCTGGCAAATAAAAGGTGCAGACAGAGAGAGGGAGGAGGGAAGGGAGGTGAGATGAGGTGCAAGAACCCTAACCCTAGTGCAGAAACCTCTACACCTGTAAATATTTACCACAAGAGGGCGGATTTTAGTAAACTGGGCTAAAATGTCCCATGAAATAGCAGGTATGTTGTTTCAGAACCATGGTCAGCACCACGGACTGCACAAATAGGACCAGGTCTTCATCAGTTAAAAGAGTGTCGCTCATTAAGCAAAGCCAACGAGGGGCCAAGTAGAGAGCAACATGCTGTAGAAAACCAGCAAATGTCTGACTCACCCACAACGACGAGGACGACGCCAATAACAACAGGTCTGACGGCTGCAACCACCGGGACTTTTAACGATGTTCAATTACACCAGGCTGATGGGCAAAAGCAAAATTACCTCAGGCAAAGCATGTTGATAATGGTTTTGGAAGTGTCTCACAGAGAAGGTGGGGCCCGGGCATAAAACCTGTCACCAGAAGGTGGGGAAGGATCACATGACGCGTTCACATGTCAGAGTTGGAGATCAGTACAGACAAGTTGTCGTCAAGGAAGAAAAGTCATGGAAGTGGACGACTGAATACGCAGATTTAGCTTCATAAATGTTCATATATCACTGTTATGAGGAGCAGAGACATGTGAGGAAGGGCCAGGAAATAGCCAGAGGTCTAAAATAGACACTGATGTTATAACTACAGCAGGGGTAGCCCACCCAGTCCTACCAGAGCCCCTATCCAGCAGCTTTTCCATCCTACAGGTAGACAATAGGTTTCACCTGGAACTCGTTACCTTGGTGACAGCAGTTGGCTAGCTGGTGGGATGGAAAACCTGCCAACAACCGATCACTGATTGAAAATGACTAATTCAGTTTGGCTAGAAATTTTACAATGGTCTTTATAATTTAAAATTTAACAGTTTTACTTAGTCTCACATCACTGAGGATTCATCCTGTAAGAATTCCTGGCATTTTGCTGAATTTCTTAAGAAGGGGAATCTTCTGTGTTAGGAGCAATGTTAGAGTGAACGATTACGACAATATGATTTGAACATCGTCTTGCCCTCTTACCTTTTCCATGCTGAAGAAACTCCAAACTGAATCACCAGACAGGAAATGATGTCACTGCTGCGTTTCAGGACCGTGGGAAAACTTTTGAACCTAGGATGCGTTTCTCGTTATTGTTTCCTGTCATAAATTCAGCAGTTCTGGTCAGAATAGTTTCACATTTTTCCAGCAATCGAAACTCTCAAAGTTAAATTTTGTTTTGACTGAAGTGCTGAATCATTAAAGAGCTATTCAATCACTTCACCACCAGGGGGCAGAAAAATTTAAACTAAACTAAAAAAAAAAATCAAAAAAAATCACTGAAATAAAAGGTGTTTTTAAAGACAAACAAAACACACAACTGCTTTGCTATGGCAACTGAGTTTAACTACTAATTTAGCATGTTTAACACAAAATTGAGTTTAGTTGCCTGCATCTTTTCTTGTACAGAGAAAAATCTCTGTCACTAAACAAGGGTCAAGTAATCAAGTAAGCTCAAAAAGTTAATTTGTGTAGATTCCTTCTTTGTGGTCACAATGCTCCCCAGCATCCATAAATCGTATCCTGATAGAAAGTCTGTTTATTTCCCTTCTAAATGGCGACACACCTGAAGCAAACAATACTGGTAACCTAAAAATGCATTCAGTTAAGAAGCAGCAACGGCGCTTGTGTAGCACAAAAGTCTCCTGTCATAGTTAACTAACTTAACCAGGTAACAGCACACTCGAAGAGGCTTGGACACAGTTCAAACTTAAAATCACACGAAGCGAATCAAAGCAAATGGAAAACCAGCTGTGGTGGTGTTGTCTTCAAATTCACAAAAAGCAACCAAATTTCAACTTTAACACATACAAAAACTACTTTAATATGTAAGTTAAGAAGTTGAGAACTATACAGGGACAGTGTTAGCTAGCTAACAAGCAGAACTTACAAAATCATTTAGATATCAGTGGAAAAAAAGACAGGGAAAGAAAAGAAAAAAAAAATCTGTTGACAGTTCCTTTAAGATTTCCAACAAGGCTGGCTGAGGTCCATTTCTGTGAGATACAGCTTGTGTATTTGGCCAGCAATAGTCTTTATATTAGCTACTTACCTCCAGGAATGTAGAAGTGTTCCATAATGAATGATGGGATATATGTTGCTAAGACTTCACTCAGACACATTCACAGTTTGCGGAGGACTCGGCTCCCTCTCTGCACTCAGGAAACATTAAGTGCAGTTAGCAGCGGCTTTAAATCTATACAGAAAATATTTAGGACACAGATCACCTTATTATTTTTTTTTTTTTACAGTTAAAACTTGAACTACAGTGGCACGGTGTGCCACATTGGCATGTGTAATGTTCACTTAATATACATACGACTGCTAGAAGGCCTGTGTGTGCTTTCAGTATGGAACACGTGGGTTTAGCTGCTACAAGTTCTGTTAAAAAACAAGAAATACAATAAGAGCAAAGCAAAGAGAAGCCCTCAGCTGTGATCAGACTGTCCATCAGTCTGACAAATCTGTCCATTTTGTTGTCCGGCTCTTCTAAGGTTTACTTGTTTGGTCAAACACAGTAGTTATTGCTTGTCTACGCTATGAAGCAAGTCGGCCTCGCTTTGTGACTTATTTGTACCAAAAACATAAAAATTATTGAACTTTATCGAGAGAACAGTCAGTACGTGGAGGTACAACACACGCACGCACGCACACACACACACACACACACACACACACACCAATGAATTCACATTTGTTCAAAGTTAGGTGGCGTTTTCAGACCACAGCAGGACGCGAAGGTACAGGCAGAGATTGGAACGGACTGACCCCCCCGAGGGGCAGCACCTTGATAGACGGCGCCATGTCAGTCACACCACTGTCTGTCTGGAATTCTCGTTCTGGCTCCTGGGTGGTGATGGGACGTTCCTGCTGAACTGGCTGAAGCTAGCCGCCCTGCACCTCACCCTCTGCCCCTCCCCCTGTCTGTCGGAGCCCAGCGTCAGACCGGGGGGTAGCGTGCTATAGCGGCCCGGGATGAAGGCGCCCTGTCCTGGGGCGTGGCCAGGATCCTTGGAGAAGAGGCTCTGAATGAGCTGAAACTTCTCCTTTTCCTCCTGCAGGAACACGTCCACCAGGAGCTTCTTCTCCCGTTTGAGCTGCTCCACGATGGTTTTGGGGACGTCGGGGATGACCCAGGCTACCACCAGGCTGAGGAACATCACCAGATTCTGGAAATGATGGGGAAACATTCAGAAATGGGTCAAAATGTCACTGTCCTTTAAAATAAATAGAAATAAGAACTGTATTTAACAAAAAATGTGATACTGTGATTGTGAATGACTTTGATGATATTATTACATTTGAAAAAAATCTATAATAGGGCACAAAAAACTAGACTTTAGCTAGCGCAACATCTGTGGAGCACAAAGTATGTTTATGTAGTTAAGATTTAGTGAATTCTCAGAAACTGACAGGAACCAGCCTGGCAGGCAGATGGAGCGATGTGTTTATCAAACAGGCTGGCTGAGATACAGAGGCATCTGGAAATGTTTCCAATCAGGCTGATGGGATGGATCCGCCAAATTAAAAAAGGCAGGCCCACCTAGTTGCAGT
This sequence comes from Arothron firmamentum, assembly GCA_016586285.1. Lineage (NCBI taxonomy): Eukaryota > Metazoa > Chordata > Actinopteri > Tetraodontiformes > Tetraodontidae > Arothron > Arothron firmamentum. Next base: position 45,645 of record BJFM01005370.1, read on the forward strand.
AAAAGAAAAAGCGGCGATAGTAAATAAGAGCTGATACCTGGAAGAGGATGACGAAGGCCAGTCTTGCAGCAAGGACGCACCAGTAATGCTTCGAGAATGCGTATGCATCTGGGGACCAGGGTGGTTCTCTGTAGTCTTTATACCTAAAAGAGGCCAAAAATATTCATCCCTGCCATTCACCATCCCTCCAACAATGCAACATAGGCCCATCAGAGAGCCACCTCCCTCTTCATCCAGCAGAATCCTGGAGAGCTGATGGACACATTCTTCTCTAACGCGTCCGATGAAGATCTTAATAAATCCCCGATGCTGAAGGTGAAGGAGTTAAAGCTGTCACAGATTATTGAAGCATAATTCCTCCTTCTGATGTCCATCTGAGTCGTGGCTTTGGGGATAAGGTGATTAAGAGGCTCATCTTTTGATGGTTTTAGGTGGGATAAAAACCCAGGGTTAGAGAGCAGTGAAGAACCTGAGGCGGGGGTCCGTGAAGGTGAACCTGTTCACGGAAAGGGGGATCCCAAGTGAAAGCGTTGTCTGCATGGGAGGACAGAAATCCTGGGTCTGGACTCCCCTGATCTAAAAGCTGCAGCAGGACTGATCTCCTCTACTGATCTCAGTCCACACACCCTTTAAGTAAAGTTAACCCATTATGGATAAATAATGTCGGTGAATCAAAACAATTTCTTCAGTTTCTGGATTTCACTGTTGGACCTAAGTTTGCTTCAGGCCTCCGAGCAAACCTGCTGAATCGCCGTGACCACAGGTCCGAGGGTTGCACCTCCAACGGTGAGGCCCTGTAATTTAATGTGGGCCTGGCTGACTCTCCAGACGCTTTGCTGCTTGATGAGACAGGCTTGACTCGCTGACACTTGAGCACATTTTAGTTATGTAATATCTACAAATCAATCTTCCTGACGCAGTATTTAATATTTGACTCTGGTCAGTCATTCTTATCCATTAGATTACGTAAAAACTGACCCAATGTTACAGTAATGAGCCCCAACCCAACACTTAGCATTCCAGAGACAATCCATCTCATAGATGCTCCCGAGAACATCTTTATTGAGAAGTCTGTATCCTCCCTGAGAAGTGAAAAAAAAGTGTAAAAAAAAAAGCAAGAGAGAGATTGAGATTTACGGACAAAGAACAGCATTGTTCCGAGCTATGACTATAAATAAAGACAGCCAAACGGGGCTTGTTGGACATCAAACATACTGTCCGAAAGGCAGAAATTCGACCCGGTCAAGCAGAAAATTTCAGTTCCAAATATGGAAGATGGAGATACGATCTGGCCGTGTTGACATGTTGATGGGCCGTTAAATGCACTGAGCAGAGGAAGACGAGGAACATTACCAAGCACAACGTGAGTAAATCTCTCCTCGCAGAAGAGACTTTTACAGCTACAACGTAAAGAAAGGCATTATGAGATACAACACATGCCAAGGTACCGTGGTCAGTGGTCAAGGAGTGCACAGAGGCGCGGGGAAGACTCTGTATCAGTCATTTCAAGGAGAATTTTACATATCTGAGTCATAACTGAATGGAAAAGAATAGGAGCGCCATGACTAGAAGATGTCACCACTGCCGTAATAGCTGCTGACGAGCCCTTTTGATCTTAAATCAACAAATTGTCAACATTCTGTCGTCCAGCTTCAAGGAAAAAAGAGGAAAAAGAATCATTTCCCCAGCTCTTCTGAAAGAAAAGCTGTTGTTGTCAAGGTGTGCTAGCCTACGGAACGCGCATGTTTCTGAAAGCTAAAATGTTGGGGTAAATTCGGCTGATGATAAAAGGATGAAACAGGCTGATATGTCGACTTAAGTGCTAAATGAGCCCTGTGGAATTATTAATGAAAGGGTGAATTGTGTGCGTGTTAGGTCCGGTGGCGTCTGATTCATTCTCCTTATAAAGTCATGAGTGAGGAACGCTGGCTGTGAGAGTCGACTCTTCCTTCCGCTCTTTTCGCTTTGATCTCGTCATCTTTTCTTCCTTCACTGGTCCACTTTCTCACATTCTCAAGCTCAGCTGTGAGTCAGAACCTCTGCTCCTGCCACCCTTCACCTAATTTGCTCTGGGAGGAGCGGAGCATCAAACGTTATCAGAGAGCACATCTCTGTCTCTGTGTGCATTCCGCAGACGCTCCATGTTTGGTTCGAATGGTGCAACTTGGCCGCAACTGGGGCATCAAACTTGGTATTTTTTTCCTCTGAATGAGACTAGAGTCAATTGGGCCTGTGTGGCTGAGGATCCCGTCTAATGCGGAGCTTCCTGGGAACCAGGAATGCATTTTATAGACAAACAAAGGTCAGATAATTCCCATCTATAAAACCACACAATACCACACTAAAAACCCCTGTTAAGGAAATACTTCTTGTCAGGTAACACTTTGGGAATAAATAAATAAATAAATACTCTATACCTGTATGATTTTTCTACATCTCCGACTTTCCCAGAACTGTTAAAAGCAGATGATTCTGGTCCCGATCACTCTGATCTGGAAACACTCATCTCCTCAAAGTTTAATACTTCCTCCTGGATAGAGAGAGAGGACCACTCCAAAGATCAAACATGCTCCAGATCACTTTGAAAGGTGTTAAATAATCCCTGACAAGCTCTGCCAGTCCTCATATTAGCTCTGCTCTGCGTGAAATAAAATCTAAAATCAATACAATGTGTGCTGGCGTTCCCATCCTCATTGATCATTCAGTGTAGTTGAATGAGTTCTTGGAACGTAACTGGACTTCCTGGTGTTGTGATGGGAGGCAAATCCAAAATCCTGTCAGCGCTGGATTGAGGGTCACATGCAAATGAAGCTGGCCCACACCAGTACTCAGCAACAATGTAGTGAGGAAAATCCTACAAATATCATCCATGTGTCATCTTTATTTCTCTGTTTTGAAAAGTGAATGACGTAGTAATGCTATCAAATAATTGCCCAACACAATAGAATTCAATGGACTTGAGCTGCGGCCTAACTGGAATGTAACAGACCATGTGACCTCCACCCGGGCTGTAAAACAGCATTAAATCCATAAGTCTGTCAGGTGAAACAATAAAAGAGAGGCCTCTCTACGTCCTGACGGAATACGGCTGCTTTCCCACAAATAACATGAGCACCATTTTAAAAGCACCCCCCACCACCACCACCACCACCTCCCATGTGTTTTCTTGAATTCCTTCATTTGTTACAACTTGTTCCTCCATTTGATGGATGACAATTTCTGCATAAATAGAACACGTGTGCTCCTTATCAGCGCTGCGGCCTCTCGACCAGGACACGGCAATGTTTGAAAAAAAAAAAAAAAAATGACATCACCCTTGTTTTTGAAAGGCAGAAATTGTAGTTTAACCACAGAGGAGGAAACACGACTGCGGAGATGTACAGCAATGCTCTGCCCATCCATGCAGAAAGACTCTTCAAAGATTTAATACCTCTGCGGCGCGCTTCTGTCACACCATCCGTTTTGGTGTTTTGCGCCTTTTCCTGTCTTAATTTCCAATTCTATCTGAACTTCAAATGATGCAACCCTTTCGTGCTCCACTTCATGTTTAACGCCTCTGTCCGTGTGTTCCAACCCCGAAGAAAGTGGGTCAAAGGGGAAAAAAAAAAACAAAAAAAAGGAATTAAACTGTCTGGAGCATTTGACATGCTTTGAATGACATGCAGAGTTGAGTCATTTGCTTTGAGGAGCTGCCCACAACTCAGGAAGCTAGGACGCTGCTGATACGGCACGCTATGTACACTGCAGACACAAACAAGCGCCTTGAAATGCTCCCCGCCTAATCGCTGCCTATTAACCTCCAAGGACTTCATTTTTGAGGGTGTTATCACGCTTGAGTCATGATCATGACGTACGCTGCCACATTCACACAAAGACTGTATTATCGCATTGTCATTCTTCTCTGGGTTATGTAACAGCAGGTTGCCCTCCATGGGCACCGATTTATGGCCCTTTCCTTCATATCTGAGAGCCATGCTTGCCACTGGCATTCGTGGATAAAAGCTACAATTGTGCGATGTCTTTTTGGGGGGAGATGACGTCGAGCTTGGATGAGCTTCCTCAGCCATGTTCGTGCTCGCTCGCTCAGAACTCGTACGAATTGCTGGATGTATCAAGGTGTTTAATAGGCACTTTTCCCCAAAAGCGTAGCTTTCTGCACCATGCAATCCTAAAACTTGCAAAAAGGAATCAGATGAAAACACATTTAGAAATCTCAAAAAAGAAAACACGCTCCAGCCCTCGTGGCGCTCATTCATAAGATCTGCTGCAGGCTTGTAAGTGTGTAATCATTTTTGGAAGCTAAACCACTGGAACATAGCGAGCACGATTGTTCCTGTATAATAAATAGCATTTAGTATCCTTGCAGGAGTAGCCATGGTGGTTGCAGGCGGTCATCTCTGGTACTGGCTGACACCTAGATGTACCTCATCGATAAGCCCCCCCCCCCAACTCAGACGAACTCTGTGTTTAACACGCACTCATACTTTCAGATGTGTGTAAATGTGTGTTATTCAAGTCATTTCCTACCTGCAAACGGTTACGTTCCCGTGCTCCGAGTTCTGCGGGGCTGTCCCTGGTTTAAAATTGGACACATTAAAGTGGGACAGAGTGTGGTCGATGAAGCCGTGCATGGTCCCGGTCTGGCTGAACATGTACTGGTACACGAGTCGTGGGATAAAATCGGACGTGAAGGAAATCACAAAGGCCTGAAAAGGGAAAACGACAGACAGGGTGAGAGAGTAAGGCACACGTCAAGATATCTCACACAACAATGCCTTATTGGCCAGAGTCCATCCCATTATATTACTGGGAGATAAATTGTGAGAAAGATATAGAGATATGTGAACACTGCAGGGAATAATATTCGTAGAATAAAACTTTTTCCTCCCAGTGCCCCTTGATGTAGATTAACTCCAGGAATCCCCTGCTGCTTGTTTTTCAGCTTCATCTACAAATCTGCTCAGTATTAAAAGTAAACTGAGCAGGATTTAGTAAGCTAACACAGACAAATCTGGGTCAGATAGTTCTGACTCCATAACAAAGTGTCCACTGCTTTCATGGATCACCATGCAGAACTTTTTCAGGCATGATTTGGGGATCACAAGGTCATGACACATGAGATCAGCTAAACTACTATAGGGCACACCCTGAGAGCCAATAAAAGATGAATTACATTGTAGAGCGCTTTGGCTTAGTGGCTTGAGGTGCAGCAAACATTGCTGTGTTATATAATCGCCGTTAACCTCCGATGACCTTGCATCAGTTTAAACAATATCTGATATGTCTTTTGACAAAGGTGAAAATGATTTCAATATTCAATAATAAATAAAAAATATTTGTCTGTGACATTATTGTAAGGAAAAATACTGAATTAGACCATGAACTGCCAACTGAGGGAATAACTCAATTAAGAATAATTGAAGTTTAACTCTCAAATCAGGTGGCATGCCACCTAGTGGTTATTATTAAGAATGCACATGTTGTCATCACACTTACATTTATTATGACTGAGAATTTTCCCATTCCACTCAGAATGTTGTACCATATACCTGTAAAAAACAAACAAAAAAAAAAACCCAACACGACAGAGGCAGGGGGAAACATTATTTCAAAGCTAAAAATGCAAAGAGGTCAAACTGATTTTCTGAGCGAACATGAGCCTTCAGCTGACAGTACTGGGATACTGATCTCCCGATGGGTCTCACTGGGTGAATTCTGAAATGAAATAGACCCGACTGCCTGAAGGCAAAGCTAAGCAGTCTTGCATTCGTGCAGAGTTCCCTGAATACGCGCTCTTAAAAAACATCCTTGGGCAGTGTGTTTCTAATATTGCCATGTTAATACTGAACAGATTTATGCTATAATTTAGCGTGTGCCATGACAGCTTACCGATGTCTTTAGCGCGTACTGCGACCGGCCTGCGCAGCTCTGTGACAAACTTCTTGGCATCCAGTCTAATCTCGATGACATTGTTGAGCAGAGCGAAGAGGGGGGCAAGTGGAAATGAGGCCACAAACAGGGACACAAACCCGAACTGGATGACTGGCAAAAAAAATCAAATCAAATCAGAAGAATGTTCACCTTGCACTGGCAGTCAAATGCAGTCTCAGAGGGCTTGTTTCCACCTTGTCTTAACACACATCTCAAGTGGTGATTAGTGGTGACAGAACACACCCAGTGGGTCCTGTATGACTTCACCAAAACACATTTGGAGCTGGTATGGATTGTGATTACGGAGTTATGGCCTGGGCTACTGGCCTTCTTCCATAAACGCGGATGAATAAAGCAATACATCAACTGTGGCAGTGACAGGATGTCATAGTTGGCCATGATAAGGAAGAATGAACAACAGGCTCATTTATGAAGTGTATTAAGTCTCTTTTTGGCTAAACACGAGCCACTTCAACTCCAGGAGCAAATATTTTAAGCCGCCACTAAGACGCCACCGGATTGACACATGTGAATGGTCGGCTGCTTGGGCCTGGAGTCACGCTGTCTGTCAGATTTCCCCATGTGGTTGCCTTTTAAGGCTAACCACGCCATAGCTAAAGCTAAACTGGGAATTTTTTTATGATTAAACAGTGTGTGGATCAGAGTGTGTGTGTCTGTGTGTGAAGAGCATATGGTCTTGTGTGTGTGTGTGTGTGTGTGTGCAGGCGTGCGCGTGTGTGTGAGACTCTGTGGGTTATATAAGCGGCTGTGATTAGACAACCCGATGATGTGGTCAAGAATTCAAATAAAACCTTTGTTGATTCATTGGGACCTGTCTGCATCGGTTTGCTCTTTGGGTCACGTTTCATTTCACTTTTTACTTTTAATCCCTGATTATTATGGGGTTTTTTGTGCTTCCTTTTTGTGTAATTTTGCATCACTTCCTGTCTTATTTCTCACTGAATGTGACTTCATTTCAGTTTTCTCTCCATTTTTTTCTTTTCACTTTTTCATCCAAACACCATTACTGGTGTTCTGCAAATGAAAACAGGAAACATGAGTGATAAAATGGTGAGTCTGGTTGAAGTTCTGATCAGACCATGGAACCATGGAACATCAGCCCTGTGGGAACGGGGGATTTCCACCGAGCCCGGGGACTGATAGCTTCACCTCGTGACACTGTGCACACAAAGAGCAGCAAGAAAAGAACAGAACAGGACAGGACAGCGGAGTGGAGCATGATAAAGGGCAGGCTTACAATAACCTCGTAATCTACCTGCACAAAGGATGATGGCTTCAAACTGAGAGAGGCAATGGCAAACAAAATAACACGCATTTACACATGCACTGGATCTCACAGGTATGTAATAAATGTGCTAGTGCAAACCCAGATCCAGAAGTTCTTGAATGAACATTAATGGGAATTTAATCTAAATACAAATCTATCGCCTTCCATTTTTCTTTCATGGTCATGAGCAGCGTGGTTGAGAAAACTCAGGAAAAAAGCCATAGCAACCGCCTAAAACCACTCGTGTAAATGTTGGTGAGATCGTGTGTTATTCCAAACACAATTCCACACAATTTTATTGTCCTCTGGTGCTTTAATGACTTTCTGTGTGTGTGTGTGTGTGTGTGTGTGGTGTGTGTGTGTGTGTGTGTGTGTGTGCGTGCGTGCGCGTGTGTGCGCGTGTACTCACTCATTTCCATGTATTCAGGGGTGAGACCTTCAAAAGGAGCCAGGGCGTAGTCCAGATTCCACTGCTGGGGTGGCCTCTCCTCCTCCTTCTCCGCCACTGCTGGATTTTTGTTCTTCAGCTCTCGCAACAGTTTCTTCAGCTTTCTGTCAGAGCACGAGGAGCGAGTGTGTAGGTAACACACAACATGCAACATGACACAGAAGCAGTTGCACTAGAACGCACCACTGGAACTCTTCGCGGTTTTTATATTTAGCACCTCTAAAGATGAGCTAAAGAGGGTGGGCAACACTTTCAAACATGTTAAATGATGTATAGACAAAGTGTAAAAGTCCAGGTAAAGTCAGCAGGGAGTTACAAATAGCAGGATCCATTCCAGGAGGCAGGGACCACATAAATGTTTACTGCCTTTTAAAGACGCAGAGAGAAACTTGTACAGTTTACAGGCTGGTTGAGTATGTATTTATGCGCGTGATCTCCACGTAGACATTTTGCTGGCACTTTTGCTGTGTCATCAGATCAGAGGTTTGTGATGTCACTTTTTAAAACTTTAAAACTTGAGAAAGCAAAACCATTACAACACTATGCTACTATGGTGACTCGTTCAGACTGTGTTGCTGACGATAATTAGCAATAGGTGAACTTTCACACCTCTTTCTTTGTTAATGATGACAAAAAGGTCCTAAATATGACAAAATTTGATGCTAAACATCACAAAAGTGATGTCTAGCATCAACTCTTGTTACCTGATGATAACCTGCATTTCCCATTTCAGTTCAGGCTGCACTACGTTGGAGCCAAACTGCAGCACGTCACCATGATTCAACAACGCTGCCTTGAAGAATCCTCCAAAATGTGAAAAATAAATAAATAAATTGCAGTCTTCTTCCATAATTCAAGAGGCCATGACTGTTAAGGGCCAGTTTGGGAGCTCAGGATGATGCTGCTGTGAAGTCATCCCCTAACCTAAGTCCTATTTGGGAGGATGTGCACATTCAGTATCTGATTTTTGCGGTTCCAATTTCTTGTCACCTCAGGTCCAGGGCCTTTTCTGTGTGGAATTCCAGTATTTACATGGGTTCTCTTAAGCCTTCTGGCATCCTCCCACAGTCAAAAGTCATGTAATTGGAGGACCTCAGTTGTGAGTGATCGTCCGTTTCTATATGTTAGCCCTCGAGGAGCTGGTGAGTCCTGAGTGTGCTCCTCCTTTCGCCCAAAGGCGGCTGGGAGAGGCTGCAGGAGTTAAAGATGAATTGATGGATAGATATGTGGTTGTCGATAAAAGTGTCCATGGTTTGCCTTAGGAAAGACCGCTTTATGAGACAGATAGAGCATTTAGTCATGAAGTGCTTTGAGAAGCTGGTCATGGCACATATCAAGGACTCCATAGACATC
>BJFM01005373.1:6785-39293 GCA_016586285.1 Arothron firmamentum
CCCCCCCCCCCCCTCCTCCTCCCCCCGGTGTTTACGACGGTCATTAGCGGTTTGTATCCACCCGGGTGGAGGTGACGGCTGCGTGCTCCGGTGGTGAAAGGAGCCCGCCGGGCCTCGTTTTCATGCTGTTTAAGGCCCATTGAGGTGTTGAAGGAGGCTTGGCGGCGGTGGGTAAACCTCAGCGGGGGGGCTGGAGAGCAGCTCCCAGGGGGTCTTTAATGTCTGCGGGGGCTGAAGAAGGTCAACAGCGTCAAAACAAACACAAGCGCGCAAGAAGGTCCCAAAAACCAGCCGAGAGGAGAGCTTTTCAACACAAAAGAGCTTTTAAACTCACAGCGTCTCGGTTTTTGGACGTAAACCTGAATTATTTAAAATGAACGTTGAGACAAAGTCGCTTTTTTAAGCCGCCTCCACTCAGAGGTCGCTGGTTTCTCTCTAAATAAACTTTATTGAGTTTTGTCGAGAAGGTTAACGGCCTGCGGGCTGGAGTTTGGTGAACTTCCCCTTTAAGAAACCGTAAACAAACCAGACAGGAAGTGACGGAGTTTCCCCTTTAATGGTCATGTGACATCACAGACATTCATTGCACACTTGAGACTGAATTCTCTCTGTTTTATAAAAATAATATTTTCCTGACAGATGAGATGAAAACCTGAATAAATAATGACGTCTCGACGCGGTGGGCGGAGCTACAGTCTCTGTCCCGTCCCGTCTCGGACCGTCCGCTCACCAGCACGAGTACGAGAACAGCGGGTACTGGCTCCACTCCGCCACGTTGCCGTGGTGATAACTATGGTGCACGGCCTGCGTGGCGTAGTCGGCGGTCAGGTGGTGTGGCGGCGGCGGGTACTGGGCGGGGCCCGGCCCACTCCACTGTCCCAGCGGCTGCTCGGGTCCGTACGGGCCGTAGATGTGGTGGCTGATGACGCCCGGCTTGGCGGGCGGGGCCACGGTCATGTTCAGGACGCCGTTGTGGTCCTGCGGCCCAGGGTGGAGGTGCGGCGGGAGCTTCGGGGCGTCGTGGTCGGGGACGGTGGCCACGTCGGGGACCCGGGACTCGAGGCGGCCCGATCCGCTGGTGCTGCTGGTGCTGGAGGACGGGGAGGGCGACTTCCCGTACTCGTGGTACCTGCGGTCAGAGGAGTCCAGGTTAACCCCGCCGCTGCGCTCTGATTGGCTCTGCCGGGCTCTCACCTGTACGGCTGGTAGGACGCGGGTGCGGGAACGAGCTGCTCCGTGCCGTAAACGTCGGGGGGGTCGGTCCTGGGGGGGGAGTCGGGCCTGGCGGCGGGCTCCCTCTCCCACGGCGAGTATCGCTCCTCCTTGACGGCGGCGTGCTCGCTCTGTTTGGGCAGCTGGGCGCCGTCGCCATGGAAACCGTCGTAGGAGCGGCAGAACTCTGGAGGGAAACCAGGCCTCCCATCAGCCCAGGGGCAGGAAACGCCGAGAAGAAGAAGAAGAAGAGGGGGCGGGGCTTACCTGTGGAGCCGTCCTCCTCTGACATGGACGCGTCCGCCGCCTTGGCTCGCTTGTCCGCGCTCGCCGCGCTCTTGCTGGCGCGCCTGCGGACGAGCGACGAGGTCAGAGTTAAAGAACGGATCAGAACCAACCACCGTGAACAGGCCCGGCCGGCCGGCGCTCACCGCTTCTTGTTGGTGCCTTCGTCACGGAAGCCTTTGGCGAACGGGTTGTGGTCGATCTTCAGCTTGGTGATCTGAGGGCAGCAGAGGGGGCGGAGTCAGAGGAAGGCGCTCGGCGGCGTGGACGTGGGGGCGGGGCTGGGGCTCACCTTGCTGTTCTGGTAGGCGGTGACCGCCATGAAGGACGTCTCCGGGAAGGTGAAGGTCTGGAAGACGCTCCAGCGGACGCTGAAGAGGTCGTCAGCCTGGACCAGGTGGAACCGCGGGTGGTAGCGATGCATGGAGTGAAGGATGATCTACAGGAGGAGGAGGAGGAGGAGGAAGAGGAGGAGGAGGAGGAGGAAGAGGAGGAAGAGGAGGAGGAGGTAGAGGAGGTAGAAGAGGAGGTGGAGGTGGAGGAGAAGGAGGAGGAGGAGAAGGTGGAGGAGGAGGAGAAGGTGGAGGAGGAGGAGAAGGTGGAGGAGGAGAAGGTGGAGGAGAAGAAGGAGGAGGAGGAAGAGGAGGAGGAGGAAGAGGAAGAAGAGGAGAAGGAGGTGGAGTCAGTATCAGCTCAACCATTCTGAAAACATGATTTAATCTCTTAATTTTGCTACAATAAAACCAGATTTGCTGGTTTTTGTTTGTTTTTTTTTCTGCTTCTGAAGCTTTGAAGCTCCAAGCTTCCGTTCTTTGATCTCTCTCCGGGGTGGGGCTCAGACTCACGTGTCCGTGCTGGTCCAGCGTGTTGTTGGTCAGCTTCAGCTTCAGGAAGGACACCGACTGCTTCATCCAGTGGCTCCCCGGGGCCGGAGAGTCCGGGTGGAGGTAGGTCCTGCAGGGCGGCTGCGGCTCCGCTTTCCCCGCCACCTCCCACTTCTCTTTATTCCACTGTGGAAGGAGACGAGACGAGAGTGGGTCAATCGAGACAGAATCTCCCCACGGAGGGAGGGGGGGGAGGGGGGGAGGGAGTCTCACCCAGCGGGGGATTAAAAAAAAAACAGGAAGGGATGGAAGCCTTTGAAGTGCTGAGTCAGCGGCGGGGACGGGGGGACGGGGGGGCGGGGGAGGGGGTGGAGGTCCTCACCTTGTACCTGTAGCCGTCCTCGGGGACCATGTCCACCAGCAGGATGTACTTGGCGCAGGGGATGAGCCCGGCCAGGCCCACCTTACAGTGGGGGAACATCCGCCTGCAAAACACGCGCACGTCAGCGCACCAGCACCGGCAGCCGCGCCGCGCACGTGCTGCCGACCCGGCCCGGCCCGGCTCGGCCCTCCTACCTGCCCGGTTTGGTGATGATCATCTCGGTTCCGATGTCGTGGAAGGTCTTCCAGAGCTCCGGCTCCTCCAGGCTCAGCCGGATGTTGCCCTGCAGGTACGCGTCCGGCGCCATGGTGGCCGCGCCGCCGCCGCCGCAGCCCGGCTTCAAATCTGCCGACGAAGGAGCTGCTTCAGAGCGGGTTTTCACGCAGAAAAGAGAAGAAGAAGGAGGAGAAGAAGAAGGAGGAGGAGGAGGAGGAGGAAGCTCACCTCTGATGGTCTGCATGCTTCAGCCTCGGAACAAAGAGAAGGTCCAGAGAGCTTCAGCTGCTCAAGTCCATGAAGAAGAAAGAGTCCAGCTCAGGAGGTAGAGGGTGGCGGGTCTGCTCCAGCAGGCGGGCCCGGACCTTTAAAGCCAGCAGGGGAGTGGGCGGGGCCAGCAGCGCCGTTCCCAGCCTTTGAAGTGAGGCAGGAGCGCCGTGATTGGAGGAGAGCCGGAAATCAAACACTTAGCAGCGCCGTGAGAGCGCTCCCCACAGGAAGAGGAAGCGCGTCTTTATGAACCGCTAACAGACTTTTAAACAACGGCGGAGCAGCGACGCCGGCGGCCTGCGGCTGCGCCGGCCCAACCGCAGGCCGCCGCCGCCGCTGCGTTCAGAGACGACCTGAGACGCAACCCTGAGAAAACAAACGACAGCACATCTGTGAAGGAATAAAAAATAAAAAAAATACACCTTTTAGACTGAGATTAAACAGCAAAGGTGAAATGTGGGGGAAGAAACAGGTGTTTTCAGAGGTGAACTCAGCAGAAAGAGCATTTCTTCTCAAAGCGTCTCTGATCTCACTCTGAATCCACACTTTCTTTCCCATTAGGGAATCACACCGTTGGTGGGAAGCTGTGTAAAACTATAATGGAGCGCTGACACAGGTGAGTCTTACCTGCAGGCCGGCCTGAGGCTGCGCGGGGGGGGTGGTTTGTGTATTGGGGTGTCTAGACAGCAGCGTTCTGATAGATAATCTCATTAGAGCAGTTTCCCTTGAAGAAGAAGGTTTCTGCATGTGGAGAAAAGGTCTGCAATTAACGGCCAGTTAGCACCAGGAGGCTAACCGGGGGGAGGGGGGGTGGGAAGAAAGAGCCCCCATCAACATCCAGGTAGAGGAGGCCGTTCAGGCAGCACACATGCTAAACGCGCAGCATTAGCATAGAGGCGGCTGCATACAGAGGCTTCTGTGGCCCGACCACCACAAAGGACGGCGCTGAAAGGCAGCGGGAGGCGTTCGCTGACACCCCGGAACTTATTGACCCGCTGCTCCGCAGGGTCGATGCGCAACTAAAAGCTGGGTAATGTCCAGCACGCAACGACGCACTTAGACGGTTAAAGGTCCCTCCGAGGCCGCAAAGCCGGCGCCAAGAGTCACATGACCCGCTGAAAGGAACAGACCCGGCAGAATAAGAGGAAAGTGTTTGTTTTCACTCTCGGCCAACAAAGACGCAGGTTTAACCAGGAAAACGGACCAGAACCGCCGTTTAAAAAGCGGGAGGTTCGTTTGTGTTCGGTGCTAACGTACGTGACACACGCCGGCGTCCCCGGGTCCCCTTCCGGAGGCGCGAGGATCAAAGCCGAGGTGAAGGTTTCAGCAGCCGCAGCGTCGATCGCGTCAGGCTCAGGCGTGACTGGGAAAGAGGAGCGGCGAGCCGGGAAAAAAGCCGCAGAAGAATAAAAAAAAAACAGGAATAAAAGAGAAATTATGAGCGTCATCTGGTGGAGCCGTGACGGGGTGAAATGTTTGATTTAAAACGTTCTTTGATGATTTTAAACGTATCTTTTGAGTCGAGCGATGATTCCAGACTGGTTCAAACGTTCCGCTCGCTCTGGCGTTCCTCACGGCTCCGTTGTCGCTCCACCTCTGATCTGGACCCGGTTCCTCAGCCGGGCCCACAATCGCGGGTCTGCGTTTGGGAAGCTGGAGGGAAAGTTTCAAAGTGTTAACGAGGTGAAATCAGAGGTAAAGTTCTGCGGATCTTTACACCGATGAGTTCAGGGGCGGCGGCGGCCTCTCGGGTGTCGCTCCGTCTTCGACCATTTGCTTTAAGTGCACAGATCCTTCAGGCTGCTGTTAACAGCTGCCAATATACAGCCGAGGCGGAGGGATCAGACGGCTCTGCGGCCCAATAAAGAGCCCCCGGAGAGGCCTGACGAGAAATGTCGCACCTCGGCTGACATTAGCCATGCAGCGCTCTTTTGATGCTTCAACTGGCCACTCTGGGCAGATAGCAACAAAACCAGCTCACTTCCACTCCCACTTCATCTGACCCTTAACCAGAACCCAGCGCCTCTCGCATTTAGTGGCAAAACACGTGAAATGGGTGAACATCGAGCAAAATAGGAGAAAAGAGGAAAAACACGCGAGTAAAAAAGGGAGTTTGCTCCTGCTGATATAAACTTTTAATCCTCACAGTTTAAACACGGTTTCAGCCTTAATCTGCATTAATTATTTAGTGTTTTTCATGTAAAGAAACTTGAAATTAATTCCTTATACAACACAAATCTGTCGTCATTTGTTGGGTTTCAATAAAGTGAATAAATTTGCTGTCAAAGCGTTTAATCCAAATCAGTTAATCTGGATTAAATTGTGTTTTATACATCGATTATATGAAAACGCGAATGAAGCCTTGTTGTGTTTTTATGACTTTTCTGTTGTTTTTTTAAATGTTTCTTTAATCCTTTAAGAGCAGTTTCTCTCCTGCAGGTAGAACTTAATGTCTGGTTCATGGTGGGGTGGTGGGGGGGACGGGGTTGGTGGGGGACGGGGACATTTGTCCACCACACAAAGAAAACAAACCTCAGCTTGAGCTTTCCTGACAAAGACGGCAAATGACAACTTCACAGCACTTCATCAGAAACTCCTGGAAGTTGCTAATGAAGACTAATGACTGCCCCCACCCCCCCAACATGCCCCCCACACATACACACACACACACCCCCAGCCCTTGGAGCCGAGGCAGCGGGGTGGTCCTCCGCTGGGGGGCAACATTATTAAAACTAACTTGATTGTATGAAGTACAACCACTTTAAAACTGAACCAGATAGAAAGAAGGATCACCTCTCTCTCTCTCTCACACACACACACACACACACACACAGGGGGTTACCTTGAGCGGCGGCGCTGCCTTCCTCTCTCCTGATTGGTCCACAGGTGAATTCTTAAATCAATAACAAAAAGGGTGATTGATCTGCTAAAAGTTCTTTTATCCACCTTTAATCAAAGAATAAAGTTAACGGATTCAAGGTTACCTTCAAAACTCCTTGAAATCCTCAGGTCTCTGGAAATGTAAATGTGTTTAATGCTAACCGTGCTAGCTGCGGCTTCAGCTGCTGGTGTAGCCGGATCGTTGCCATGACGACTGGACTTTAGCAGGCACCTGCTGGAGAACGGTGATTAACGTGGTTAAAACTGATGGATTCACAGCCTGGTCCGATCCGTTTCACTCACACACGCTCCGTTAGCGTCCTCAGACTAAAGGACACAAACAGAAAAAACAAACGTTAAAATGGCCTTTTTGAAACTCACACTGGAAGAACTTAACACCGAACCTGCGTCGACTTTCTCGTCACCATGGTTACAGGCTTGATTTGGGGTTTAGTTTTTCCAAATTGGCAGGAATATTAAACTATTTCCTTTGGAGCCATGCTCATTAGAGTGTCAAAAACGTTTTATTTTCCTTTTAGCGTCTTCTGAAGAATCAGGTTTACAGCAAAGAAATGATCATATATGTCCCACAAAAATATTACAGTGTACAAAAATAGCACAGGGTTGGAACAGAAAATGGTCCTGGATCTCGGATGTAAACATTTCCTTTCTGCTACAGGTTGCGAGGCGGCGGTTCGGTCCCCGTTTGGGCGTCCTGCTCAAAAGTCTCCGCTGCGGGGGGGAACGTGCATGCTGGCGTCATCGAGCTCGTAGCTGCAGCGTGGAGGTACGGTGGGTGCGAAAACATGGAAAACTGCGTACAGGCGGGAGCGCTGGGATCCAGAGTGCTGTGAGATCCAGAAGCAGATACTTGCAGACACATTACAAACATGCTGTGGGTCCGGAGCCGCCAAACGGCGCCTCAGTGCGTGACCACGCGGCCAGAACCTCCTGGTCTCCAGACAGGCGCTCAGGTGTCCATGTATTCCTCTTCCTCCTCCTCTTCCTCCGACTCGCTCTCCAGAGACGACTCCTGGCTGGACGTCTCCTGAACCTCCAGCACGGGCTGGCTCAGCGTGTCCTTCTTCACTGTGGCTGCAGACTGAGAAGACAGGATGACGTTCTACATAGGGTGAGACAGAAAAGGGCGCCGTTGAGCCACTACACGCTACCACACACACGTTAGCTCATGATTTAGGTGCTAGCAGACCATCACACTAGCCGTTAGCTAGCGATGGCGACATTAGCCAGATGAGCAGATGCTACGAGACATTAGCTTGTCAGGCCAGATGTTAGCTTGAGCTGGCAGATGTGAAGGGGAGTCGTACCTTGAGCTTTTGTTTGGTTTCCTCAGAAATGCTGCCTTTAGGTGAGAGGAGCGTGGGTGTCGGGGGCGTGACCGTGATCTCCGGGGGGAACTTGGTGACGGTGCAGGGGATGAAGAGCTTTGGCATGTTGGGGGGGATCCGGGAGCGGATCCTGTTGGGGTCTGGAAGCTTCGGGTGTTCGCTGCTGGTGAACTGCTGCTGCTGGTCTGAGGAGAAGCAGACTGGCTCGTTAGCGTTAGCACCTCTGCCCGGAGGTGCGGCTGACCGGGAGCTTCTGACCTGGGCCCGGCTGAGCGGCGGCGCTACACGAGGCTGGTTCTTCCTGGAACCAGCCGGCTGCTGCAGACTCCTGCCCCCCCTGAGACACAGAGGCCAGCTTCATCTGCTGGCAGAGATGTGACTCCTGCTGTCGGTACGAGACTCCCTCTGAGGGCTCCTCCTGCTCCCCTGGACACACGGTTACACCTTGATTCCTAAAAGCTCCTGCAGCGTTTACCGTCTTTTCTGTTGGCTGTCACGGAACCAGCCTGAATTATGGTCTGGAACAAACAACCTAAACTCCTCAGAGGTGGTTTGACGTTGACGTTTATTCTGAATTCTTGCTCTCAGACGCTCCTAAAATCAGCCAGGCAAACACGAGATGCAGCGTGACGGCACTGATTTCCCTCAACTTTCCAGTTATTGTTACCAAACACGGCAGCGTGTAATTAACAGCTGAAAACGCTGAAAACAAATTGATTTCTCAGCCTCCTTACCCCTGTTGCCAAGGAAACCATTACATAATACACAGAGCTGCAGCGGTTAGTGTTAGAGTGTGTGTGTGTGTGTGTGTGTGTGTGCGTGGAGGGGGTCTGGACTTTCTGAGGTGACGGTAAACCTGCTCGTTGCTGCCCTCTGCTGGTTACTTCCCCACTGAGGCGTGTTCCTGTGTGAACGTGGCTCACAGGCGCCCCCTGCTGCTCAGACTCTGAAGTGTCGCCCTCAGTCCCCCCTCGTTGACGTACCCGTGTGCTGCGTTAAGGCCGCGGCTACAGCCGACCTCCGCTGCTGCTGCTGCTGCTGCGGCTGCTGCTGCGGTGGTGGGGGCTGGTCGTAGAAGGCCGGAGCGGGGGGCCTGGGCAGCTTGCTCAGGGGCTCGTACGCCACCTTGGCGTGGGCGTCCTGGCTGGAAGGAGGGTGGCAGGCGACCTGGCTGAGGAGGACCGGCGTCGACATCGCGGTGGGGAAGAAGTACTCCCTGTGCTCTTTGGAGTATTTTGGTGTGTTTGGGGCGTCGGCTGATGTCTGATGGAGATGGAGAACAACAGGTCACGTGACCACAGTCCAACGCACATCAGAGCGCCACAGAGGAGGAACGCAAGGCCCCGCTGCGCGTCCCTTGGACGAGCGCTCCTCAACACAAACGCTGCATCGACAACCTGCGGCTGCTGCTGCCATGGCAACACCACAGAGCACCGCAACAGGAAGTGAGTGCATCAACTACAAACGCACAGATCCCGAAGGAAAACGCAGAGGACGGCGACCCCGGAACTCCTGACTCTGACCGACGGCGTCAACGACCGCTGCTGCTCCTTTAGTTGCATCTTTTGTACAAATCGACAGTCGTTTCAGGTGAAAGTCTGGGCCCACCTGAGCCTGTGAGGACTACAGTTAGTAGAAGGTCCTTCCTGTGTTCTCTGGTGAAACAGGAAGTTTTCGTGACAACACTTCCTCTGCTCTGCGGCGCCAGCTGCAGAGATGAACTCTGGGTAAAAACGCAAACATCCGAGTGTTGCTCACCTAACATGCATTTCACCATCAATGTGAGGACATTTCACTAGTCTTCAGAGCTTTAAAGATGTGTTTGAGCGGTCAGATATTAAGATAGCAGCGTGTGTGTGTGTGTGTGTGTGTGTGTGTGTGCGTGTGTGTGAGAGAGAGAGACACAGGAAACGAGTTCATCATCTCTACAGATGAAGCTACATCGAACCCAAACACAGGAAATGAAGGAGACACTGGCGGTGTGAGGACGGGACAGGCGCCTCTCTCACGTTGGACTCGGTCCAAAAGCAAAAGAACCAAGGAGAACCGGCGCCGAAGCGGAAACGTCTACCTGTCTCTGCGCTGCAGCGGCCAGCTGAATCTGACAGAACTTGACAGCCTGGTCCAGAGCCACGTCCTCGTCCACCTGAGAGGAGACACAAGCAGAACATGAGAGCAGACGGAGGAGGGAGGACGCAGGAAAGGCCCCGTCAGGGGTCCCAGACCCATCCCAGCCAGCATCTGTCATCCAGCTGTTCCTGCAGCTGCAGAGGCGGAGCGCTCTATTAGCGCGGCTCTGCGGCGCCGTCCACGGCTGTCAGAGCAGCTAAGCGAGCGTGCAGACTTCACAGCGCCTGCCAACGTCTTCATCAGGCAGCCTGGTCTGAGGAAGACCTCAGATCAGCCCCAAACGCCCAGAACTCCAACACGCTCCTGCACCTCTGACCCACTGCTGTCCTCTGTAATTCAGACCTGAAAACTCCCAGCATGCTCTGCTCTGAGGAGCCCTGACAGCGGCGGTAGTCACGGTGACGCGCCTCACCTGTTTGATCAGCATGTAGGTCTCTGACATGATCTTCTCCACCCGCCCCAGGTCGTAGCTCATCACTTTCTGGCCCTGCTGCCACACCCTGTAAGCATCCAGCAGTAAGGTTTTTCCGGATTCCACATCCTCCAGGAGCTTCCGCTTCCTGTTGGGCCGGCGCAGTGACCCCGGATCAGTGCCGCCGGTTGCCAAGGCGACCTTGGTGGTGGCCGAGGCCTGGAGCTGCTGCTGCTGCTGCCTGGAGCTGATGCTCAGGTCCTCCAGAGACAGCTCTGACGTCCGTCCGCCCTCCACCCTGGGCAGGGGCTCCACAGAGGTCCCGGGCACCGTCTGTGGTTCTGCAGCACTAGCGGGTCTTCTCCAGCCCCCGGCTTCCAGCTCCATGGGTTCTTCTGGCCCGGCTTTGTGCCCATCGGTCCCAGAAAGGTCCACCTTCTCAGAGAGACTCTCCTTGCTCCTCTCTGAGGACTGCAGCAGTGGCGGGGCCAGCTGGGCCTGGGAAGCGTCTCTGGGTCCTTCAGCAGGTCTGGCCTTCTTGGGCAGAGCGGTCCTGCCGTCCTCTGAACTGGGCTTGCTGGACACATCAGTGGTGGTCATCTCCCCCCCGGAGGGGCTGGCTGGCACTCTGGGAGGCTGTTCACACACCTGGAACAGAGCAGAAAGTGTTGAAAGGTGCCAGCGCTGCAGACGCTGCGTAGCGGCTGCGGCGTCCTCACCCCAGTCAGACTGTTCAGGTTGTCCTCCAGGACTTTGACCGTTAGGAAGAACGCTCTCTTGGCCAAAACCTGGCGGTCACCATCACGTAGGTACTTCCTGAAGAGAGAGAGAGGCGAAAAAGGGAGGGAAAACGTCAGAAAACAAATCAGTGATTTGTCACAGGAAGAGTAGACGCTCCTCTCTCGATGGAGCCCCCCCGTAAGGGTCCCTCCTTCCCCCAGCTGAGCCCGTGTACTTACTTTCCCTGGTCAGGGGTTCTCTGCAGCATAAAGGAGACTTTCAGCAGAGTGTCGTGATCTTTAAGCTGATACAGAACCTCCAGCAAGAGGACGATGGATCGGTTCATATGAGAGGCAAAGCTTCCCGGGCGGTCGATCTCGTCTACTGGAATACGCCAGATGCCCTGGAGGGAGAGGACGAGGGACGAGACCACGGGTCAACAAGAAGCCCAGAAAATACAGACACCCGGGACGGTTGATGGGAAAATGCAGGTTAGAACTGTCCAATAAGATCCAGCAGCTGAAGAGGCGAGTCCATGAAACAGGCTGATCTTCAGGGCTGCTCAGTGACGCGTCAACGTTCACACACAAACCATCAAAAGCAGAGAGACACCAGTTTTCTTCTCCACCGTGAGACCTTCTGTTAGAGGAGACGTGCGTGCCAATCTTGAAAGTCTGTGTTTGAGAGCAAACAGACGAGATTTGCGGCGAGACGAGGAAAGCGGCAGTAAATCTGAACGCGCGAGCCCTAACGAGGAAACGCAGAAGCTGTGGGAGAGAGCTTGTAGACTTGGAGGCTACGTAGGAGGCGGAGAAGGGAGGGCTACATGTATAATAGGAGGCCTCATTAGCGTTGGGCTCGGTCCAAATGTCACAACAGAACGCCGGAGACGCTTCAGACAAACAGCCCTGCTCTGCTGAACGCAGGAGGACTGTTTTTAATGGCCGGTCCACCTCTCAGAGAGCACATGTCCTCTCAGCAGGGGGCGCGGGAGCCGGCCAGCGCCGCGGTTTGAAGCTACAGATGGCGGCCTTGGCGCCTCCCAAACGACACGGCTGAGGACAGCGCCGGCGAGACGGCGTTGAGGGCGGATGAGACGCCATCAGCTCGCAGGACAGACGAGCTTTCAAAGCCGCTGGAGGACAGAAGTGAAGATGTGAGCGGGTTCCTGAGGACAGAGAGGGCTTCCGTCATTAGAGGCTCCCCACAGCGTCAGGAAGGCCTCATTTGAGCTAACCTTTGTTTCTGACAGCAGCAGCTTCGGCGCCGCTCCGAGTTTCTCCCCCCACAACAGAAGGAGAACTTTCCAAAGGGCGATAAACGGCGCGCTGAGAACTTTCCTGACGGGCCGAACAAGCTCGGTGTTTGTGAGCCCGGTGAGAGAGTCCAGGGTGAGACGTCAGCACGGGAGGCCTGAACGCCTCGCTGCATTCTTTTTCTTATGATTACATAAGCAGACGG
Source organism: Arothron firmamentum (assembly GCA_016586285.1). Taxonomy (NCBI): domain Eukaryota; kingdom Metazoa; phylum Chordata; class Actinopteri; order Tetraodontiformes; family Tetraodontidae; genus Arothron; species Arothron firmamentum. The sequence continues at coordinate 18,927 of BJFM01005373.1, forward strand.
AGCTTTGGAGCAGCTGAACCTTTCAACTCACAGATTATCAGAAGCCCCCAACGGGAACGGGATGAGTGCGATGGGGGGGTGGGCTCCAGCACAACTACAACCACGTCTAATGGAGGAGCGCTCTTCAGAGCGGCGTCCAACCGCGGCAAATCTGTTTACCAAAGCGCAGCTTTGCGCAGATTACCACAGACAGCTAAAGCAAATGTATCACGTTCAGCAAACTCATTCCTTTTGCCCGGGTGTTATTGAGGAAAGGCGAGCGCGGCCTGGCGTCCAGCGCCACGGCGAGCAAACTCCAATCGACTCAGAAGCTTATAAAGACCATTAGAGAGCTCTTCTCCACCATTTCCTGTTTCTACTGGCCCAGAAAAACAAGCGTGGAGCCCAGTCATGACAACCATTCCATCACCGCACCAGCAAATCCACTCCAGATGCTCAACATGACTTCCATGGATCAGATTAACAAACATGTCAGGCTGCCATTCCTTCATTTCTCTCTCCTCTCGATGTTGTCTTGATTTTTTACATTATTTACAGTGATGATGAGCTTCCCACCCACTCGCCCCCGTCCAATCGCGGGCAGAGATCGGCCGCCACTCGTTAGGATTCGGCTTTTCCATCAGCTGACAGAACGGTATTTTAACGAGCCCGACAGCCACTATCAACACTTAAAGTTTGCAGCGTCTTTAAATAACCAGCAGACTGAAAAAAAAGCACTTTTGTGAAAGTGAAAGAGTTGCTTTCAACTAAGCTCTCCCCACCGACTCGCTTACAAGTGGAATCTGACGCAGACTGGAAACTCAAGAAGAAGAACAGCAAAAAAAACCAAACAAACCCAGCCACAGGATCAAACTTAACGAGGCACAAACTCAGACGAGCGACAGCTTGATGTAGAAACACAAACGCTCACCATCACCGGAGAGAGCGACGCCCTGCCTGCGCTGCTGCTCTCCTCCACCGATTCCTGCTCTGCGCTTCCACCCTCAAACAGGCGCTCACGATCTCAGACCGGAGGGGGGGTTCCGGAGCCTCCGGCAGCCGCCGCCACCGCCGCGGCGGAGACGGGGGAAGCACGACTTCACACGGGGAGGAGGAGGAGGAGGAGGAGGAGGAGGACGGCCGCAGCGCTGCCTTCCTGGATTCTAACCCTGACATCTCAAAACAAAAACACCCACGCACTCCATCTCCACTCTGCCCTGACCCCCAGCCCGCTCCCGTCCCTCCCCCCCCCTCTCTCGTTCCGCCTCGTCAATCCTCACGAGCATTCCGCAAGCCAGCCAATCGGGGGGGGCCGGGGCGGGAGGCCCCGCCCATCGGTGCAAACCCACACAAACAGAGGAGAGCGTGTGAGAGTAATGAGGAAACGGAGACGAGTGGAGTCGGGGGGGGGGGAGGAGCAGAGCGTGATCAACAGGAAAAAGAACATGACAGCAGAAACTGACTGAAAAATTAACAGCCGCAGAGGCAGAAGGAGGTGTAGCGCTGAGGAACCCAGCGTGCAAAGACCTGCCCGAACGCGGCCGACGCGTTCCTCCTCTCCCGCCTGTCCAGACCTCCAGCACATTCACGCCTGACAGCACCAGAACCTCTCCAGACACGCTTCGGAGGGGCCCCCAGCCTCCTCCCCGCCGGGCCCTGCTCCTCCAGCAGGCTGCACAGCTGAGCACACAAACGCTCCCGCCGCGCAGAAAACCAACGCAAAGACAAGCTAGGGCGCGCCACGCGCGCGCAGGCCTACCTGCCAGCAAAGTTCCGGCGGCGATCCAGACATTAAAACCCGCTCCGGAGGAAGGTGGAGGCTCTGAAGCGTGTTCTGTGGAGCTTCGCGCAGAGTGAACGTGCGAGTGGGAGGAAGAATATGTAAGCAAGAGTAGACGGGAGCGTGGCGTTTTGGGGTGAGGAGGGCGGGGGTTCACGGAGGGAACTCCTGGCAACATCACGCCGTGTTACAACACCCTGGCCCGCCGCGGGCGGAGCTTCCGCCCTCAATGGACGCAAACAAACAACTGAAACGGAGTTTCAGTCGTATTTTCAGTTTTGTGTTTGATTAAACCACTGATATTATCCAAAGGAAAGGTAGAAAAACCACCTAATAATCATTGGAAGACGCGTGAGCAGCAGCCACGTCTGTCAGAAGTGCATTATATCGTCTTTTTAAATCTCACTGAATACATCCAACCGCTTGAACGCAGCACAAAACTCAACGATGGGACACCTTCAGTTCACGTAGGCCGGCAGTAAAACCCAACAAGTCACGCGGGACGTCCTAAGCTGCGTAAAGACAGTAAAGTGCTCCAGAAAGCTCTGCAGAGCTCCAGGAAGGCAGCGTGTTTGACGGGTCTGTGCTGGGGGAAGGTTTGTTTGAAGGGAACAGTAAAGCTCCCACAGTTGGCGTGACAGAGCGGCAGCTTTGCCTCCAGACGGGGCTCGGCGAGCGCCCAGTGGGAGTGGGAGCATCGCCGTGGGCTACTCCCCATCGGAGCTGGCCCGCATCGAAGCTAACAGCCTATTAGCAGAAGGTTTCTGGAGTCCATGTTTGCCTCTTCAGCCAGTGTTTGCCTTTAACACAGCCGCGGCGCCAGAAACCTCAAATCACCCATGTTCAGCCTTAAAATGGCTCCTTCAGTGCAGAACGCTGATGGATTCCACAGGACAAGAAAACAGGATGATGCCTTTTTAAGTGCAAGTATTATAAATGTGGCAATCTGCTGAAGCATCCCGCGTTTACGAGGCGTCACTGAATGCGTAGATGTCTTTGCATCGTTTTTCTGCAAAAACTGTTGAATTGTTCTATAAAAGGGGCTGGTGTAAACAAAGGAGGGCGCGGATGGAGATGATTCAACCACCTCCTGCTCCTAATCAGTTGTATTTGGAGCTGGTTCGTGTGCAGCCAGTTAGACTTTGGTAAATAACGCGAAAAGGAAAAAGGAGAGCACGGCCGGCGGCGGCAGGCACTCAGACGTCATCATGTCAGAGGTTTGCGTATCAATGACCTGCTGCTTCAAACACATTCCCAACGCAGGACATTTAGATTGAACTCAGGGCTGGTGTCGGTGTTTATCATAAAAAATAAAGAATATATATATATATATACACGGAATGAATCCTTTTTACTGCATTTTAGTAAAAAATTGTACAAATTTAAAAAATTGTACCTGCGCGATCATCATCAATGGTAAAAATATTTGCCACATCTACGCCAAAATGGAACTTTTCCAGTAAAAACAAACTTTCTCGGCATCCAACAGTTAATTTCTGCTGTAACTCAAAAGGAGCGGCTGTGGGGACGGCAGAGATGGAGGAGCAAACCGACTTACGTTAAACAGGTTGGTCTTGTTTCTCTCGCAGAAAAGTCCTTGTGCTGGCATGTGCTTCAGCTGTTGCCAAGGGACACCGCTTCCTAGCAACACATCTCTGGCCCACTGGAGGTTCTGTGGTGAGAGTGAAATAAATTAATAGATGAAAAAGCCACATACGTGTAGACCTTCAGCACAGGCAGAAGCGATGAGGAGGAAAACCCTCAACAGGCCGACAGCTGTGATGGGCTGATGTTTCCACTTTGCATGAAAGGCAGGATGCTCGTCAGGGTAACACACGGCTCTTTTCACAGTCTGATGACTCACAGATGTGTCCACGCTCCAGCTAACGCGCTACAAACCCAGCACCTCCACCAGGAAATCAGCCTCTCTGCTTCCAGGATAAAGTGGACCGTTTTTCCTGAGAACAAAGAGGCTTTTTGACACCCGGTGAGCCGAGACGTTGAGTGGGGTAACCTTTGTCAGCCGAAGGCAGCGGGCATTTAAAGATGGCTGCGATTGCACCTCGGCAGGCGGAAGCCGGAGGAAACGCCGGGATCAACTCCGCAGATGGGTGGTTTTCAGAAAGGTTTAGGAAAGCTGACAGAAGGCTCCCACCACAGCAAACTCCCAGTGCCAAACTGGCTGAGAGAGCAGCACGCTAGCACCCACGCAAACCCCTGCCCACATTAGAGCAACGCAGGCTGCTCCGAGCTCCTCGCCTCACAGCTGAGCTCAGAGACGCGCAAGAAATCTAAAGGAAGCTGCAGCGGGCCTGGGTTTTGACCACAGTACACTCAAAGTGGAGCCAGAGAGCGCCATCTTGACACAGCTGACTGATTGTTTTCCTCCTAATGAGGCCTTAATTAGGCTTTAATCACATTAAACCATGTGGAATATGCCGAGGTCGGACGTGCTCGGCTCTTCTGCCTCCCGCCTCGCAGTCTGGACAGTCACGGCTGAGCAGGTGAAAGGTAACGAGTGATTTTAACGACCTGTGGTGTTAAAAGAACGTACACAAGAGCAAAGACGGCGCCCGCGTTCTGCTCGGGCCGTTACTGTAACGCACGTGGCAGCTGTATGTGGAACCGGCAGACCCTTGCACGATGGTTCGCGCCCCTCACAAAGACATAAAGGTGGGTAATTAAGCTTTGGCCTGTGAGAACGAAGCCCCGCCCACCTGGTGCGTCTTGCTGTTGGTGTAGAAGAAGGCCAGACGGTAGAGACTCTTGTAGTGCTGAGGGAAGCGGCTGAGGCACAGGAAGAGAGCCCGCACGCACATTTCCACCAGCATGCGTCTCTGCTCGCCGCGGTCTGCAGGTAGCGCCTTAGGCACCTCCACCACCTCGGCGGGAGGCTCCGGCTTCTTCTTGCCCTCGCTGGTGGGGGTTTGAGGCACCGCCTGCAGAGACGGACCCGGGAGTTTTGGCGCCGTGGCGGGGAGGAGCAGCGGCTGGGGACAAGGGTCCACAGGGACCTTTGGGGTCTCTGGGAGCGTCACCACCACACATTCCACGACTTCCTGGAGGACCTTATCTTCAGTCAGGATCCCAAAATGTTCTCCATGCGACGCTAGGAGGAAAAAAAAACAAAGACCAAAGCTGTCAGAAGGAGTGGAGATTTCTGAGCGGTTCAATTGTGATTCAGGGGACAAACGTACGCGTGTCTTCGGATGTGGAGTGTCCATCCTTCACAGGTGTGGTGCTTTCAGACGAGGACGAGCTGGCCTTCCCGAAGACGGTTTTGTGGCTGCTGTCCTGCGAGCTGGCGGGGTCAGTGAAGGCGTCCTGGGTGGAGTTGGAGTCGGAGAGCATCACCACCTCACTGTCTCGACTGCGCTCTGCCACAAACAGAAACACTGCGGGTCACCTCAGCTGCACGCCGCAGCGTTTCGGGGGGCTTTAAAAGTCATTCACATCATCCAAAATGTAGTTTGTAGCTTAAACAAAACAAGCACATGTCTACAGGACGGTGCGTGATCTAAACTCTTCAACTTTCCCTGTTGTAAAATGCAAAATGAAACTAGGACAGGAGAAACAAAGACTCATTAGCGCATCCCTAATGACACACTGCTAAAAAGCAGATTCTTTGTTTCTGTAAATGATCCAAAACCAGAAGCCAGCACTCCTTTTAATGACCACAGCGTCCAGCCCCAGGAAAAACACGCAGGGAGTTGGCAGAGAGCTGGAACAAAGCGAGTCAGGGGGGCAACGAGCTTCTGCTGCTTCGGTTAGCAACAAGGGGCTGTTCAGGATGAGGCTAAACAGCAGAGTTAATCAGGTGCTGGGAGAGCTGAGACATTTCCTCAGAGAGCCCGGCGGGTTCGGAGAGCAGTACCATTCAGAGAAGCCAGCCACCACGGAGCCCTGGGCAGGCAGTAATCATGGTCAAACTCTGGTGGGGCTGTTGGAGATACGTGGAGCTCGTTTCAAAACATCATCAGGACGACTCCAAGCTCATGTTCAACAAGACAGCAAGTCCTCAAAAAAGCTGCACAGGTGACTGCCCCCATCCACCCATGAGAACCTGATTCAGACAGAGGAAATCAAAGGCTTGACTCTGTGTGTGTGTGTGTGTGTGAGTGTGATTTTGCATTGGCTGAAAAAAGCTCAACACACTCCAGTAAACTAAACACGGCTCCGTGTGCTCACAGGAGACAGAAAACCACGACGTGGTGACTTCTGGGTGCTTGTTTCTGCAGATCTGATGAAGACTTGCAGAGCATCTGAGCCAGAACAGACGCCCTCCCATGGCCAAAGTCAGGGCCTGCAGTGTTTTAATATAACGGGGCTGTATGTCTGTCATAAAGTAGGACATTTCTTCATTTATCTGTCCCCTTGTTGGCCTGGAATGGCTCACAAAATCTTAAGTCTTCATTCTAAGCTCAGTATCACAACCCTAAAGAAAACAGTGTTTGAACAGCTTCTGTTTTGTCTCTTTCCTGTCATGAGCTCTTTTAGCCTCTAGGCAATGATCTAAAAATTTTTTTAAAAAAATACTCAAAAAAATCAGCATTATTAGGTCAAAATCAGGTTCTGCAGTCGTGTCACCCTGATGTGCTTTAAGTAGGACTCAAACCTTCTGGCTTCCCTCTCAGGAGACGTTTGCCAGCTAAACGTCAGTCGTCTTCGTCCCATCTTGGCTTTTTTACGCTAATTGTTCTTAACAGCAAATTATGTCCAATTAGTGCAAGAACATCAAGCGTGCTGTTTGTGCTGAGAAATCACACCAGAGATTTTAAGTCCAGCCCAATCTGAAATAAGAAGTGAAGTGGGTGCTTCAGTGAGCCGCGTCCATCCACCCGTGAAGACATTCACAGCCCCTCCCCGTAGGACCACATGCAGATCAAAACGGCAAAGCAGGTGGTAAATAAGCAAGCAGGCAAAGAGGTAGCAGGCAGGTAGGTAGGAAGGATTCTGGAAAAAGGGCGACAAAAACGGGCAACACGGACAACATGGCTGCGTTATTTGCACACTCACGCCAACACAGAAACACGGAGAGAGACAGAATCCCAACAAGAAGTCAGGAACAGGTCTGGATCGCTGCAGCAGTGAAAGACAACAACGCACCTGCTGACTTATTTTTTTTTAACAAACTGCTAAAATGAAAAGACAATCATGGCTGCAGCAACAGGGTGTTACATAAACCATAGTTAAGCGAAGTGGACAGCTCGTCTCGGCTGGAGAGACTTCCTGGAAATTAAAATCATATATTCAGCTTCAGTTGAAAAACACAAATTACACTAAAAAGGGAAACACGGCTGGTTGATTTTTTTTAGCAGCCTCACCTCCATCTGGCAGCAGCTTGTCAGCCTGATGCTGGCCAGGAAGCTGCTGCGTTCTGTGTCACCAGGCCATCTTTGCTACCGTGAACCAGCTCCCTGATGTTTTAAACATAAGCGTGATAGAAACCACCCACCAGATGGCGGTCAAGAGACTTTTACAGAGCTCTCCCACGTCTGTGGGTCGAGGCAAAGCGAAACTCTACCCCCACGTTCATGCCAGGAAACCACAACGACATTTGTTAGCAGCAGCTGTAAAAGCCTGCAAGATGCAAAATGATCTGTCCATCAGCGAAGCAGCAGCTGGACACACACACACACACACACACACACACACACACACACACCTCTGTCAGTCATAGCAATTTTAGTCAAATAACCAGCAGCCATATTGTCCATGTCCCCACATCCCAATCACCCGTCTGCGGAGGTCATTGTAACTGAAACCACAGCCATTAAGCATGGTGATTAGCAATCAGAGCGCCCCCCGGTGTGCCTCCGTGTCCCTGAGCAGAAAGGGCAAAGGGCCCGACCCCAGAGACTGTGCCTCACACTGGGACTGTACCATCAGCCTGCCGCTCCTCCTGCCGCTGCTGCTGCTGCTGCCACTGCTGCCGCCGGAGCGTTTTGCGTTTGGCGTAATCGTGGTCAAAGGGCGTGGCCACGTAAAGAGGTGATGTGAGACCTGGAGTGGCGGCCGACCGACGGGAGGCGGCCAGGGTGCTGTCGATGCAGACGGACGGGCAGCTGAAGTCCATCAGAGAGGCGGGTTTCTCCCTGCAACACCAGGGAAAAGCCGGTTTCCATCATTCACAGCGCTAAACGTTTCGCCAGCTAACAGGGGGAAGCGCAGGTTACTTTTCCAGAGATCTGGGCATGCTGGGCATGCTCTTCTCCTCCCCTCGGGCGAAAGGCCCGGTGGCAGCTTCGACTAGCAGGTTAAACAGGAGCTCGTGGTCCAGATCAGCCTCGTTAGCCTCCAAGAGCTTCAGAATGGTGGCGCCGAGACGGAAATGAAGCTAAACAAAGAAACGACCGTTAGCCGCTTCGCTGACAACACAATAATCACATCTGACCTCGTCTGGGATCACAGAAAGACACGAGCGGAGGTGGCGCACCTCCAGGGCCTCCATGGCGAGGTCTGGGGGGTTGTGGTAGTGGATTTTTCGGGGGTACCTGGCAGCTTCTTCGTGCAGATAGTGAGCTGCCTGATAATACACACAAACAGCCTGTAAGCGCGATATACCTGAGCAGGTAGATGACAGCAGGCTGCCCGACGTGCACGCTGGCCTCCAAACACCTGAGCTCTTACCTTCTTGTAAAGCTGCAGGTATTCCACCGGGGCCTTTTTACGCTTCTCCGTGATCTTTCCCAGCATGTAATGGATGAGCCACTCCTCCTCATCGCTGTCGCACTCACAACGGGACGCACCCTGGAAGCACTGCAGCGCCGTGTCCAGCATGGCGTCTCGCCTTTCCACCATCTGAGGCGAGACACAGGGACGGGAGGAAGCGCCGCCTGCTCGGCGGGCAGTTGCCCTGAATGGTCGCGACTCACCTGTTTGACCATGTCTGGCGGGAGCTCATTGCGCCACTGTTTCAGCTGGCGCGACCCAAACGAGTGCAGCGCGTAGGAGATGGTGCCGTACTCGATCCAGAGCGACAGGTTGGAGCCGTCGATCTCGAGCGCCCTCTTGAAGCAGTTCAGCACCGCCTGCGAGTGCTTCCATATGGGGAGGTCGCTTTTCAGCTCGTTGGAGTTGAGCTTCTCCTGGATGCGGCTAGCTCGAGCTAACGCCATCCCGGCCCAGGAGTCGAACCTGAGGACAGACGTCACAGCCAGCTGTTCGCAAAGGTGCATGCGTCAACACAAGACCAGAAAGTGCCTGGTGAATTAGCACCGCTAAGAGGTTAGCGACCTTTTGGGACACACGCAGATGTCGTTAACGTAAAACTTGATGGCCTTGGACTGCTCCTTGTTTTTAAAGTGGTAGTCAGCCAGCAGGTAGTAGATCTCGTCAATGATCGGAGGAGGAGGAGCGCTTCCTTCAGGGAGGCACGGCGTCTTAAAGGGGTCAAAGCAGTCAAACGGGAAGGCTTACATTTGCGTAAAAAACAAACCTCTTCAAACTGTGACCATGAAATTGAGACAACAGACTGACCTTCTCTGTCACGCCCTCGATATAAGCAGCCACTTCCTCCATAGTCAGCATGGGGGTGTCGCCCAGGGGGGCGATGCTGGCGAACCTCCTCAGCAGGTTGGCCAGTTCGGCCGACACGGTGCTGGTCTTGTAGCTGTCAAACTCAGGCAGCGACTTGGGCTTGAAGTAGCGGAACAGGAAGAGGGCATCGTTCCAGTGTAGCTCCACCTGCAACACACGCAGCAGCTCCGGACATCAGCGCAGAAAAAGGATGGATGGATGGATGGATGGATGTTGTGTTGACAAACAGCACTTCCAGTGGCGCCCATCGACCCAAGAGCCCCATCACTAAGTTATTGATAACAGTCAGATATTTAAAGAACCTCCACTCCTTTCAGTACGGCAGCATGCTTGTGACGCACTGGGAACCCAAACACCGCGAACCTGTGGAGACGAGTGGTCGTCCAGGTAACGGGCCTTGCTCTTCTTGCTGGGATAAGCATAGAGGCAGAAGAAACACTGTTCCACAGCCATCTCCAGCTCCTCTTTGTAGGGGTGAGAGTCAGTTTTGGAGCTGATGGCCAGCTCTTTCTCCAGAACCTGAACCTGCATCAAAAAATACAGAGAGACTCTTGAAGCCAGCACGCTGTGAGTCTGAAGGAGGACGGTGGAGCAAGAACGTTCTGTTTCTGACACAAAAAGAGGCACAAGAGTTCAAAAAGCAGCTTCAATATCAAACAGACAAGTCTAGCTGAGTTTCACATCGACCAAATAATAACAAAAACAGTAAAAGTGCCGTTCCTGTCAGACCTGATTCATGCATTTATTTCGAGTATTTGTGAAATCGTACATAGAACTTGAGGAGCGCGCCATCTGAGCTGCAGCACAAGGAGCGACGCCCAAGATACTCGTGAGCCGTGTTCAGGAGAGCCAGCGAGGAGGGAAGGATGGGAGCGTCTGACTCATCTGAAAGGCAGACGGAGCGTTTCAACCTTCAGGGCAGAGCCATCAAAGGCGTAACAAGCCAGCACATCAGACGAACCTTCATCATCTCTGACTGACATGTGCTGTTGAAGCAGGCAGTCAAAAGCAGCCTCCTCCTGTTTGATAATGCGATACAGAACAATCCAGGGCAGGACTGAGAAGAAATACGGCTCCTTGGGGTCGTCAGAAGTGCTCATGCTCAGATCAATCAGCTGAAAGAAACGCATGCTGCTTTTGAAGCTGTTGACTGGCACAAGTGCAGCGAGCCGGAGCCGCTCTCACCTGGATGAGGTTGTTTGCCAGTCGAGACAAGCTGGAGAAGTGGGGGAATTTGCCCAGAAGCTGCGGGTCTTTGGTGAAGCACACCTCGATGCCATCCAGCAGCTTTCTGATGGTGCACACCCACTCCTCCTTAGTGGGACGCGTGCCATGAGGAGCAGAGGTGAGCTGCTGCAGGGCTTCATTCAGGGCCAGCTCGCTGCTCTCCAAACACTGCTGGAAGTCCTCCAGCTTCAGCAGCGAGTTCTGGAAGATGTCAGAAACATGTCAGCTATGATGGAAGACGCACGCCGCTCATCAGGGGAGGTCAGGTCTCACCTGCAGGAGAAGCAGCTGAGCAGGCCGCTCCGGTGCCGAGCTCACCAGCTCCAGAGTTTTGCTGCGGCTGACGTAGTTCAGCGTCGGCTGCAGCAGGCGCACCACCGAGTCAAAGTCTGCAGACTCAAAGAGACGCTGGATCTCCTCCAGAGACTGACAGCGCTCCAGAGACTTCAGTCGCTTCTCAATCTGTCAACAGCGAGAGAGAGGGAGAGAGAGAGAGAGGGAGAGAGAGAGAGAGAGAGAGAGAGAGAGAGAGAGAGAGAGAGAGAGAGAGAGAGAGAGAGAGAGAGAGAGAGAGAGGGAGAGAGAGAGTCGCTCAACCTCTTCAGATGAGAACTCCATCGTTCCCAAACCACAAACAGTTGATGGGTGGAGAATCTGACTACACCACGCTACATCGGCTGGCACCGACGACGCTGAGAAGTTCACGTTCTTTCGTTCAAGGACTCATTTTAGCAGGATAACATCAAACAACATTCTGCACCCTTCAGGGCCCAATGTGCAGGAGCGGACCGAGAAACGCGCCTCAAAATTTACAGAACAACGGCAAATCAATCCAACTTCAAATCACCAATTCATCCATCACCATGGCAACAGGGAGGCAACCATGAAAACAGTCAATAGAGACAAGAGAATGGTAACCACGACAACAGAGAACTTTGCTTCCATCTAATTCTACCATGGATGATGAAGCCCATGTAATTCATACCCACCAACGCCCTCTTCTGGAAAGGCTGTGAACAACAACCCACTTTGTTTTCGTACGGATGAGAACTTCTTCAACATTGTATCACTTTAAACACAAATAAAGCGGAGCAGTGTTTTCGCACCTCCTCTACAGAGATGGCAGCGTCCACGCGCAGGTTCGGCAGGATGATGGTGTAGTGTTTCCCTTCGTTGTTCTTGGTTTTGCTCTGCAGCAGGCCTGTGCACACGTCGTAGCTCTCCAGAGCTAAGTCCATGTCTCCCTGAGGAAACGGCAAACAGCCTTTAGGAAAAGTCCAAAGTGTGTCATTTTAATCAGGAGTAAGCTGGAGTAAAACGTTCACCTGCAGGGCCAGAAACCGTGCCTTCAGCCAGTACACGCGCACCATGACATCCAGCCAGTCGTTCTCAAACAGGTCCTTCTGGCCCGAGCCCAAGGCCAGCAGGAAGAGATCACCCTGGAAGTGTTTCCCAGGGAACTCTGATTGACACTCGTCATCGTCAGGACCAATGCTGCTTCTCCTAGGAGACGCTACTGACAACAAAAGCGGCTTCGTTACACAGCGCCTCCATTCTGGTCTGACATCTGAACATGTCCCAGAAAAACAGGAAAAGAGGTTCGAGGCACTCACTGTTCTTTCCTTTGTTGTGTGACCATTGCTCCAACTGCAACTCCATGCAGGCCAAACTCATTGTCAACATTTCCTTTAAAAACAACAGGGATTGGAAATAGAAATACTGCTGATTATCCCAGAAATATAAAGATTCAAAACAATTCCTCACCTCATAAAGGAGATTTAATAACTCTGGCTACTTTGAAGTCAGAAACACATGCTGGTATCTGAGTGGTTCAATACTGGATGTTAAATGAAGGGTGCACGATGAATACTTTGATATCAATCACCAATTTTAGAAATTACAGGGAAATACTTGGATTTTCTTCCCATATAGAGTTTTTTCCTCACATTTCACCAAGTAATTTATTCTTTGTGTGAGTGTAATTGGCACCAGAGCAGCCAGGCAGATCTAGCGTCATTTACCCGGATGTGCTGCTGGCTGCAGTCTCGCAGCAGAGGGTTGGGCAGTCCGCCGCTGTACTTCCGCCAGGTCTGATAGACCTCCAGCACCACGGCAGCCAGACCTCGAGGCCACTCCTTCAGGAACCTCTGACCCACTGCCTTGAGATAGCGCATCATCAAGTCCAGGATGCCACCGTTGCTGATGTTACTGAGGAGGAAGTTGTGCACATCCTGTTGCTCTGCAGACAGGAGACAGTTTATGCACCAGCAACCTGCAGAGTTCTGTAGAACTTCAGTCTCATTCATACCACATTCCATGTATTCCACAGAGCCGGCAGGCAGAGAGCTGCTGTGGAGAAGCTGCAGATCGTCTTTGTCATCACACTGCGTCTCCAAATTACTCAGACTTTCGTCATCGTTGTCAGGATCAAACTTCTTCAGCCTGAGAAAATCAACCAGTTGACAAGAGTCACAAACAAACAACACAAGGAACGCACGAGAACCTCCGCACGTGGGTTTATCTGCAGCACTGCTCATCGTTACCTGGAGGGGAGGTATTTATACAGCAGCTCCTGAAAATCAATCTTCTCCTCCTTCTTGCATTTTGTGTTTCGAACCCGAGCCGAGCGTCGCTTGGCTGTTTCCCCGATATCTTCCACCACTCGTTTCCTCTTGGGTGCTTTCTTGGCTTTATCAGCCAGCGAGACGTCCATGGCTGTAGCTGTGGACATGCAGCAGCAGGAGCTGTTAGCTGAGCTACACACGTGCTGATTATCTTCAGTGAGCAGAAGGAACAAACCGATGGGCAGAATGGAGGTGGCGACCTCCACGGTGCTCTGGGTGAGGCTCATCTGAGGCTGAGCAGTCTGGGGCGGGGCTGCGGGCTCGGCCAGGGCCACCGGTGGGAGGGAAGAACTCGGACTACTGCTCAAAATGGTGGAGGGCCCGACGCAGATGGGACTGCTGGGCTGGGGGAGGTTGAGGAGGAGGATGGGGTCACGGTACTCTGACAAGTCGATCCTGCGGCCGAGGCTCGGGCGCGGGGGCTCGCATGTGGTCTGGTGCTTGTACATAGCCAAAAGGCTTTCGCCGAGATGCTTCCATCTGACGCAAGACAAAGCTGGAGCTTTACAAGGAGGAACCTCAAAGCAGTCAGCAACAGATTCAGAGCGCTCACGTGAGGCAGCGGACCGGCTGGACCAGGACCAGGTCGGGTTGCGGCTCACAGCGAGAGAGCATCTGTCTGCGCCTCCTCAGCTCCCTCGCCTCTTCCAGGACGGAGTCACTCTCCTCTTGCTCCACTTCCACATAGTGAATCGACACGTGGCTGCAAAGGGACACGGCTTCATCAGCGAGGTAGAGGAGTGACTCTGAATACTTTCTGAACAGAACAACAGAGCGGGGAAAGAAGAGAAAGGACGAGTCACCATTTCATGAACATCTGCATGGTGTCCCTCTTCAGGCTGGGCTGCTCCTCAAAGATCCTCTCCTTCAGCACCAGACCTTTAGTGTAACAGTGGTCTCGCTCCAGAGCTTTGGCGATGAAGTACAAACACCCTGGAAGACAGGAAGACGGTTACTCTGCTGCCTGAGCCGCAGCTACGGCAGTGACGGCGATGGATGACACACAGGTGTAGTCACTCAGGGTGTAGAGAACAGTGATGAGGTTGTCCAGGCAGGGCCAGTGGTCCGGGTTACAGTTCAATCCCTCCTCAAAGGCGTGTCGAGCCAAAGGAATGCGCACAAGTCGCAGAGCCACCTGCCCGATTTTGTACCACATGTTGACGTCAGTGGAGTCCAACATCACAGCCTGAAACAACAAAATGACTCATTTAACCACACAAACAAGGGTTATTCTATTCAAAACATATTCACAGCCTGAGCTCTGACAGGACAGCAGGCAGAAGTCCCAGACTTTGTAATGGTCTAGAGAACATTTACGAAATACTGACGGCAGGAGGGCATAAAAATCATTTCCACCTCTAAATAAAACTCCATAGCAGTCTCCAGGTCATCCTGTGTTGCTGCCATGGTGGCCAAGTTTTTAAATGTGGAGTATTTCAACATCAGTCCGGGATGCTTGACGCCCACTCTGTGGTCATCTGAGGGCATCGCCTGAAAGATAAGGAAACGTTAACGATAGCACTGCTCACACATGTCCAGAGGTCCAGTTCAAAAGACCCAATTCATGCACCAATATTAAAACATTATCAATTACCTCTTTGAGCAGAGGTGTTTTAAGGAGCTCATGGTAAGCCTTAGAAGACTCCTCAAACTTGTCGTGTTTTTGGAGATCCAACGCTTTGTGATATAAAGCAAACGCCTCGGCTTCCTGAAGACAGATAGAAAATCAGGCACTAGTTTTGATCCGGTTGGGAAAATGTCAACATGAGCAGACAGCTGGATGGTGGACCCGTTCAGTCCGTACCTGAGCCTCTTTAGTCCGGCCCTTGTGGGTCCTCTGCGGGTCTTGGGACTCATCTGCAGCCGTTGAGGCCGCATTCAGTGCTGCTATGCGAATCTGCAAAGTGAAGAAGAAGAAGAAGATGCCAAATGAAATAAAAACAAGGTGTAACACCAGAGCGGGCTCAACGTCTTCAGGCCTTACCATTTTAACATGTGGAACTGAACCTTCCCCCTTCACAGTTCACAGCTTTTGAGAGTCTTCTTCAAAAATGACGAAGACAGTTTAAATACAAAAGATGCAAATGTGACGAAATATGAAGAAGGCAGAGACAGTTTCTGGTCTTACAACGATCATCAGAACATGTCATCTATCAAGGGTTGGCTGATTTTAAATGAAAGATTGTCTTAAAAAATCAGACAACAGGACCAAGACAAACAAATGCATCCAAATTACACCGACAAACAAACCGCAGCACACTGTCAATAATGTAGTTCCGTTAGCCTAGCTTAGCTCTTTGGCTGTGTTGTTGCAGTGTTTTTAGACCCAGTTTAGACGTTCTCGTCGATTAAACTAAATTAGAAATTAAGCAATCAATAAAGCCAGACCTCCAAACTTTTTATGTGGATAAAAATCCTTCACCAAGAGTTTGATAATCTCCTCAATGTCGTAGTTGCTAATATCGACAAAGTGAGGTTAGCTAGCTCTTCACCAGATGTTCTGTATTACTGAAAAACCGAGACGACTCACCGCTTATCTCTGCATGTTTGCCGCTGCTGTCGCCACAAAGGACAGCCGAGATTATAACAGACGTGTCGCATCCATTCTGAAGCAAGTTTCAAAGTTCATTAAACGCTTTGTTATTGTTAGCATTGAGAGCGTGAAGCCAGACCCGGTTTGCTGCCCGCCATTGAGTAATGTTGTCTGTGATTGGCCAATTTGTGGTAGGTGTTTTCTTGTGACCAATCATATGATGGGATATTTGTTGATGACGTCGTCCTCTCGACGCAATAATTTTCAAATCCGGTTTTGAAATAATTAGCAATTATTATCATGAAATCTATACAATAAGGATATTTAAAGACCTCATACATGCAATAGAAATATATATATTTATACTTATGCAATTAAAATGAATAATTTAGTCTAATATTTTTTCTCTGAAGTAATACTAAAAGGTAATACATATACATATATACATAAAGCATATCAGTCTGGACATAAGTATGTAAAGTGGGTGACATCATATTACAGTATTTTATTGAGAAGTACATAACAATAAAGTGCAACATCCTTTTCTCTTAAACTTCTACGAAATTAAGTGTATTCTCTAATGCATATATTTGACTTGACATCAACATTTATAATGTGTAACCTGCAGATGCATTCTGTCTCTTTACATCAGTCTGATAAACTTGAAGACATGCTGCAGTTTTGCAGGAGTAACATTGCTGTTGTCCTCGTTGACCCTGTCTGATGCAGCCCCTCCCGACGTCCTCGCTCACCCCACTGTCCCATCTCTGCTCTGGCCCACGCTGACTGGCTGCAAAGCATCGTGATCAATTCCTTCAGTCTTGATGCTGCTGAAAATTGCTGATGTCATCGTTGCGACGGGCGTATAAAAGCAGACGACTGCAGACCCACAGCGCAGTCCAACCAGCTCCTCTCGCAGTCGCAGAGCAGACCTTCGCCTGAGTTAGACATGGCTTCCACCGTCTTTGACCCGTTCTTCCCTTCTACTTACAAGAGGAGGGTAGTGGTGCACACTGCAGGGTTTGGCTCTGGAGGAGGGCTCAGATGTAGATCTGCCTCCTCCTACCACTCTGCACCGATAGTTCCCTACGCGTCCTCACGCGGAAGCTATCCGTCGCATTTCCAAGCTGTTTCCAGCTACGCCTCAGCGCGGTCGGCTCCGCTCTCCTTTGGTGCTGCCGATCCACCTCTGATCCAAGCAAAGCAAATCAACTCTGAGTTCAAAGCGCTGCGGACGCAGGAAAAGGCGGAACTGCAGGATCTCAACAACCGTTTTGTGAGCTTCATCGAGAGAGTCCATGACCTGGAGCAGCAGAACAAGCTGCTGGAGACCGAGCTGCAGCTGCTCAGGCAGAGGCAGACGGACCCGTCCAACCTGCGGGCCCTGTATGTGCATGAAATCCAGCAGCTCCGCGCTGCCATGGAAGAGGCCCGTCATGAGAAGCGAGCAGCCCAGGATCACCTGAAGCGGTTGGAGGACGAGCTGAAGAACCTGCACAAGCACTATGACGACGAGGCGCTCGGAAGGGAGGAGGCGGAAGGTCGGCTCATGGATGCAAGAAAGAGAGCTGACGAGGCTGCGCTGGGGCGGGCCGAGCTGGACAAACGGGTCAGGAATCTGTTGAATGAGCTGGACTTCATGAAGCACCTGTTTGGGAGCGAGCTCGCCGAGCTGCAGGCCCAGATACAGCAGAGCACCGAGGTGTCGGTGGAGATGGAGGTCTCCAAGCCTGACCTGTCAGCTGCGCTCTACGACATCCGCGGCCAGTACGAGAAACTGGCCCTGCAAAACCTCCAGTCTGCCGAGGACTGGTTCTGCAGCAAGATCAACGTGATGGCCGCCGGCAGCGCTCGTGACAAGGACAGCGCGCGCGACGCCAAAGACGAGGCCGTGGAACACAGGCGGCTGCTCAAAGCCAAGGAGCTGGAGATCGATGCTTCTCGTGAGATGAACGAAGCTCTGGAGAACCAGATCCAGGACGTGGAGCAGAAGCAGAGCGCCGAGATCGCCGCGATGCACGTGAGTTTCAGGAACCGGCTCAGAAAAATACCCAGCTCAGCGCCTCTGAATCTAACTCGATGCTTATTTCTCTGCAGGATGCAATAACTCACCTGGAGAACGAGCTGAGGGCGACCAAGAACGATATGGCCCGCTACCTGAAGGACTACCAGGACCTCCTGAACGTAAAGATGGCGCTGGACATCGAAATCGCAGCATATCGGTGAGTCTCTGGCCTGAACGTTGCCAACAGCAACGAGTGCTGGTCTGAAATGTGCCGCTGCTGTTTGTGTCAGAAAACTGCTGGAGGGGGAGGAGAGCCGCCTGAGTGTGGTGGCGGGACCTGCATCCGTCAGCCTCTACTCCCAACAGGTCAGCTACGCCGCTCCCTCTTACGGGAGAATGTCATATCTGCTGAGCTCCCGCTTTGATGTTCCAGAAGAGATGCTAACTGCTAGCCAAGCGCAGCAAGCGGAGGCGAGCCCCCCTAAAGAAGGGGAGGATGAGGAGGAGGAGGAGGAAGAGGTGGAGGATAAAGAGGAGGAGGCAGAGGAGGAGGAAGGTTAGTGGGGTCTTGGTGTTTGTTCAATATGCGTAAGCAGAACGATAAGTTAATAATTTTCTGTATTTTCAGATGGAAATGAGGAAGCCGAGGATGGAGAAGAAGATGAAGGAGGAGATGAGGAGGAGGGTGACGACAAGGGTGAGGAAGAGGCGGAGGCCAGGAAACCAGAGGAGGAGGAGGAAGAGTCTAAAGATGAGAAAAAATGAATTCAAATGATAAATGTTTAAAAAGTTCCTGCCCGCTCTGGCGCCGACTGTGCCTCCGAGACGCTCGACCAGCAAAAAACTAAAGAAGAAAAAGGGACGAGTGGAAATGAATCGCTTTACTGCCAGCGACACATGCCTGATCAGCTGTCTGCCTGCAATAACCTGAAATGCATCTGTGCTCTGCGATGTGCTGCACTGAGCCCCAATAAAGCCTTGTTGACCCGGAGATCTGCAGCCTGTTCATTTGTAGCTCCTGCAGCTAACGGTCGCGGCGCTAGCCAGGTTTAGCTGCTCCTGACGGCTCCAGCGGCCCACAGCCAGAGTGGTTCAGCCCGTTAGCCAGAGAAGCAGCTGCACCAAAGTCCAGCCTGTCAGAGGCCACAGTATGTTCATGCCAAGTCAGCCAGACGTGGTGCGGGCTGACTGCAGAGTTTCGTCCTCATCTTCCTCGTCTGCCCGTAAATCTGGAGGTGCTGGCACATCTGAAACCTCCATGACTCAGCTTTAAGTGCTGCACCAAAGAGGCTGGCCGAGTGTCAACTGAGGAGGAGGAGGAAGAGGAGGAGGAGGAGGAGGAAGAGCTGCGATCTTATTGTTTTATGATAATGTTACTATCTTTGCTCATGTAGCACCTTTTAAGAGCCAGACATGATTTAAGAAGAAGCCGTTCTCTTCTGTCACTCCTCATCCCCCCATCCTTCTGTTGCAAATCTGGATCATAGAGGGCACTCACTTTAATCATTTAACTCCACTAACACACACGCGTGCGCACATGCACGCGCGCGCACTGGAAGTAACAGTAATACCGCTAATGTTTTCGCATTGATTGCTGGGATGACGCAGCGTCGGCTGCAGACAGGATGTTGAAGAGTGCTGAAGCTGCGGATGCAGAGACGTTCCATCATTTCTAAATGCTGAGGAACAAAGACAAAGCTGTAAGTCTCTGCTCACGTGCACACACAAGTCAAATTATATACTACAGCGCAATGAATGAGGGAAAATCAAAGTTTATTTATTTATTTGGAACTAAGCTCATTCACTGACTTTCTAAATTCATTTTCTGTGTGGGAATTCAGGTGAGACCAATTAATATTTGTTTGTTTACCTTGTAAATTATCACATTTTAACCCTGAGGAGGAAAGATGCTGATTTTTGCCAGCAGCAGATGAGTTTGAAACCATCACAGACACAGAATCCGGCCTCTGGAGCTACTTCTTCCTGCTGTGACGAGCGTCTGCCGGACGGGGGCAGTGTTGCACTCTGAAGCCTGAGAAGACCCAGGGGTGAAAGGTCACAGCCGCGGGCAGTGTGAACAGTCCAGATGATAAACGCGTGGAGGAAAACACACAGTTGTTCTGTCTGAGGAGGAGGAGAGAGAAATAAAGGTTTATTTAAAAAAACAAAAAACAAACTACAGATTCAACACAACTTTCATTTTAGCCGTTAAGGCACCAAAAGATGGAATTTAAAACAGCCAGATGAATAAAAAAAAGGTGGAGGTGGGGGGGGGGGGGGGGGGGGGGGGGGGGGGGGGAGGCCGCAGGAACAACACCCAACAAAAGGTGAAGCTGCTGGCAGATGTGAGCCAGCAGCTGTAAATGAGATCACTCAGCAGGGGGCTGGAGCTCCGCCTGCAGCCGCCATGTCTGAGCAGCAGCAGTTAGGGTTCACTTCTGGTCATGTTCCAGCTTCCGGAGGGTTTGTTGACCTTTGATCTTCCGTCACATCAAAGCCAAGGGGCTTTGATCACAAAGCAGCCTGCTGTTATGCAGCCTGGTATCTCTTTGAGGGCAGTCTGGCTCCGCCCTGCTTGATAATGGCCATAAAAATCTGCTTTCCTTGACGCTCCGCTGAGGAACCTTCGTCCAGACTTGAAGGTTCACCCCACCTCCTCTCCCCCCCCCCCCCCCCCCCC
>BJFM01005378.1:0-19851 GCA_016586285.1 Arothron firmamentum
ACAGCCTGCATATCAAAATCAATACCTAATGCAAATGGAAGAGAGAGAGCAGGGGGAAGAGAGAGAGAGAGAGAGACAGGGAGGGGAGGGGGGCTGCATGTGTGGGCAAAAAGGCTGGAAAAGCTCTTATCTGTGGACACTGCAAATGTCAGTTTTCTTTGACTGTCTGCGGCTCAGCGTCCATTTTGGAATGAATTTTGCCAAATTGAGCAGCCGCCGTCTGTCTGGATCGCGGCAGATCCGACGCTGACATTCCCAGACGATTTTTAGAGAATCGTGAGATCAGCTCGTTTCTCAGACGGTAAATGTCACAGGTGACTTTTGTTTGATAGCATCTCCGGATCTGTTCCCACCATCTGCCTGATCTGATCACAGGGGAACCTCCGGAGGGTCTGCTAACATCGGCAGGTGCATCTTCACTGAGCGACGCACTGCCCTCTGTGCCCTGCAGGGGCAGCATTGTTCTTAGCCCTCACAGGTTGTCGAAATAAAGAAATTTCTTGTGTTTAGACGATGACGGAATCATTTTGGCCTATCCTAGACAAACCATTTTGATCACAATGTTTTATCCATTTAGTCTCTCCGACAAAAACTCGTTACTGAAGCAGGTGCTCACACCACTGAGAGAATGCAGCGACATATACCTCAGGTCAGGTTGCAACTGAGCCTCGGGTGGCATCCGGATTTACTCCAGCTGACCACACGGGATCATATACGGGGCCCAAGAGCCCAACATTCCACTTCTACACACATTTTAAGCCTGTACTCGACTCTGAAATAACTTTTTTTTCCATTTCTGTTTCACAAAACTGCCCAAACAGAGATGCCGCTGGGGTACGAGTTGTGACTCTCCTTAAAAGCCCCGTCTCCAGCGATCCCCTCTGTTGTCCAGGCACAATTTAGGATGGGATGGCTTTATGGGTGCCGCTGGTGAGATAGGAGGCCATTGTTGTGGCGGGCCCTGAATGGCTCCCAGAGATGTGAAGGCGAGCGCGATGACTGCGTCCCCTGTCGAGGCATGAATCAGCTGGTTATGGGGGGCTGGAGAGCCGACGAAGACAAAACGCTGTTTGGTTGTTCTCATTCGAGGCTGCTGTTTGTTTCATTATTGAACCCGGTTGTGCCAAACTAAATGGTGTTGTCGGGCGTCCAAATCCCTCCACAGTTGCTTGTTCAGAGTTGGAACCAGTAGCGGGCCCGCTGGCTCCGGTACAAGCAGAACTGGTTGTTACTTGTGTGCAGAAATCCAGCTCCTCCCAAAGTGAAGCCTGTGTACGCAAATTTGCATTTTCCCACCCACAGAAGTCGCCTGTTTGGCTGCGGGTGGCAGCGGTGGATGCCGTCAACGGGCTTATTTTCCCCCTCAGAACAGAAACACCTGGATTGAATTTCAGCCTCGGGAGAGTTTTCGATGATGACATGACCTCCTCCTTGCCTCTTACGTAACGGCACACCACAAATGGGCCTGACATTGACCCCAGGATGCACTTGGTACCCTGCCTCATATATATCATCCCACAGGGCTCTGAAGCACAGGCGCACATACTGTATATACGTGCCTGATGCCCAGTCAGACGAAATGTCTGCACTCTGCCTTCATTACAGCCTTCCATATGTGCACACTCTGCACGCCTGTTTCTAAATATGGAGCAAGTAGCAGGGCGATAGAACGTGACCTCCATCTGCACAAATGCATCCACTTCCATCCTTCCACTTGCAGCTCGCCGCTGTGCACATCTCCCACGCAGCAGTGGCGGGAGCTTCGAGAGGTGCAGGAAGTTGCAGAGTGTGCACATTCTTCTTACTGCGGGGTTTCATATTTCACAGTCCAGTGGGCTCGACAGCCCCCCAGGAGGGACGCACACATGCAGGAAAACAGCCAGACAGAGATGGACAGAGAGGAGCGAGCGGAAGAGGTGGAGGGAAGCTGAACGGCCCCAGACGGTTCTACACCATCCCAGCTGTAAAAACTCCTGCACCGGTTTCAAGGAAACTTAGCGGGAGGGTGGGGATCGGAGGATCGTTCAGCTGCGGGCCGATCTGGGGAAACTCTGGATCTGAGTCTTTTCATCTAAAAGAGCTGACGGGCCTCAGCTGCCCCCCCCTGCATGCACCGCGGCAACCATGTTATCGCCTCTAGATACTGGAGAAGTTGTCCCTCACTGATAAATGTGTCTCCATACGTTGCTGCATGTATACGTGCACGCTGGCGTATGCGTGTCTGGCTGCATTATGTAATCCTCTGTGGGCCACAGCTGCTTTGTCACACAGCAGTGCACGATGGCAGTGCACGGTGGAGAGCGCAGCCGACTGACCCCCCCCCCCCCCTCCCAGTTTCTCTTGTCATGTTTCACCACCTTTTTCCTCCTATAGATCGAGCGCATTATGGATGGTTCTGATGTTGGCGGGGCCGTTGTGTAACCTGTGGCTCCGCCCCCTTGCTGCCGTCGCACCGGCGATGAGACGAAATGAGTTTAGAGGAGTGACTGGTGTATTTGTTATGGAGGACGGATGCGTCAGAGCCCAGAACTCATATCTTCTCTGTGACCTTTTGCTCACTGCTGCTTGATGTAATTTTATGTAAATGAAAATTAAATCACTCCTGTAATGGACACAGTTCAGTACTGAGCAAGGAGAGAAGGACGAGCCGCCACACAGGCTTATTTTGCTCCTGGTCCTGGTCCAGTCTCCATCCTCAGACTGTACAATACAGTCTGAGGATCTTAAATGTGTTCAAAGCAGTTCGGAAACTGCAGCTGCATGATCCGCACTGCTGCCTCCTGCTGGTGCAGCCACGTCACTGCAGTGTTACGGCACTTTTCATACTGTTCCCATGTCCGTCTTTATGGGAGGAGTGGAATTTCTGGAACCCAGCAGCGGCCAGCTGCCCGTTTTCCCAGCTCTCAGGACACGACGGATGGCAGAAAGTTTCCTTGTCATAGCTGCTCTTCATTTTCAGACGGTATTCCTGTGAGAGTCGCCGCCCCACGCTGCTCAGATGTTGAATATGAAATTGATTTCTCTCAGCATTGCCTCTAACCTGGTAGTGGCGAGGAGATCTTAAAAGATGGATGCCGAGTGGAATGGATTGGACGCGGCCTGGCCTGCGATGTGCCGAGGCATGAAAGAAAGCTTTTGTGCACTGGTGCACAATGCATGGTCTCTGCTGGACACTTTCAAGTGTTTCCAGCCACAAGAAAAGCCAGACGGGGAGGGGATTTACCTGGAATTTCCCGGATTTTGCAGGTCCGGGTGGGCGCCACGTTGTGTACGTTGTGTAATGAGATGTGCGAGCGACCCCCCCCCCACTAACATCCGTTTTATCATAAGAGCACCCAGTGAACTCTGCCACCTCTGTCTCATCGCTCAGGAAGCGCAGAAGGGATTTCCAGCGATAGGCGGCGGCTCGCGCGTTATGGGCGCTGATGAAAAGGCTGGATGTGCTGATGAAAGAGACGGCGGTGGAGGAAGCGTTCATTTGTCTGATGCTCTCGTGACTGGCCTGTCAGGAGATAGAGGGAGGGGGGGGTGGAAGGTAGGGGGAGAGTGGCGAACAAGCACATCTTTATGTATGGCTTCCCGTCTGCGGCACGCTCCGCCAACCCAGGTTTGATTAACAGCGTGAAAAGGAGTCAGTCATTTTTTTTTTTTTTTCCCCGGCTCACACCGGGCACACATGGCCCGGTAATGACTTTCACATCATTTGAGGTGAAATCGGGAAGTCGTTACAGCACCTTACAGTGATCCGACATGCTTTGCTGCTGCCATCCAGCTCGGCTACCGGGGGGGTGGGGGGGTTGGAAGTGAGAGGGAGAAGAATGTTCTTGTTTTATGCCTTGGAAACGTCAGTTTCTCCCTCCGTTACTTCACCCCACATCGCGATGTCGCTGTGTTTCCCTTTGACAAACTCCGAGAAGGTGAGGTCACAGCTGACATGTTGGATTTGCCCTTCTCTAACCCCATTTAAAGTCAGCCCCGTTCACTCGTTCTCCATGTTCAGCTCGGGTACCGTGCTGAAGAAAAGTCCCCTCCAAAGAAGCACCAGCGGAAGTGGGACACCCACCGAACCTTTCATTTTTGCAAAACCTCCCCAACCATTTCTGCCTCGACAGAAATCTTGTATTTACTCAGATGTTACCATGAAATCTGTTGAAAAGAGATTGTTCTTCAGAGGGTTGATTTGCAGACGCAAACAAGACCTAAAGAAGATTGTGCTGCTGCGTCTGAAGGTAAACGGATCAACTTCACATTGGCGTTCCTGAAGGTTTGTCGCCTGGCTCTCTTTCCGAACCTCTGAAGTGACAGAAGGAACCACATCCGACCACAGGAGGACTCTTTCTTTCAGCGACGGGCTACCCTTGGTTACGCGTCTCTGTTTGTGTGTCGTTAAATCAAGGTCAGTGATAATATTGCCGGGTATAAAAGGTGAATTCTCCTCATAATTAATCTCTCACATCCTGTTTGCTTTGAGCGTTGCGTTTTTATAATCCAAATGACTTCGATACAAAGGAGCCGTAAGCCTGCGTCATGGCTGCCCACTCGGACACCGTGTCTTTAATCTTCCAGTCTCTTTGCAATGTAAATCCCCTGGCATGAATAATGGCCGCACATTTGCACCATGTCCAGGCATTTTACAGCCATGGTGGCGAGCCTGACATCCCATCCTACTGCCTACCTGTTGCTAGGCAGCACTGGCAAGCAGGAAGGCAATGAGGCTTTGGCCTATTTGTTTGTTTAGCTGTCAGTCTGGGAGGCTAATCCCACCCAGAGGGACTCTTAGCCATCCAGAAACCAGAGATCCGGCCATGTGGACCGATTCTCTGGAAAGACTGAGCAGGAGAAAAGAGGAGAAAAACCCAGACGAAGGGCGGAGACACACAAGGGCAATTTGCCGAAAGTAAACACCAAAGCTTGTTGTTGTCATCCAGAGCCGGTCATCAATCACGGGCCGAAGCTTTCGCCGGTGACAGCCGCAAGGACGCGTCACACGATGTAACCGTGTGGATGTAACGCGGCTGGCGGTGAAGATCACCGCCGACTGACCCGTGCCGCCTCGTCGGCTGTGTGGAAAAGTGTAATTTTGCTAAAAGTCTTTTTAAAACGTTGTTATCTTGGCTTCCATCCAGGTGTCACACAGTTCAGTGGGGATGGCGAGGAAGCTAGCGTGGCTCTGCTTTTAGCAGCGTTATATAAGTGCCTTGCATTTGCCAGCCTCAATTCTCGTGCTGCGGATGTCC
This sequence comes from Arothron firmamentum, assembly GCA_016586285.1. Classification (NCBI taxonomy): domain Eukaryota; kingdom Metazoa; phylum Chordata; class Actinopteri; order Tetraodontiformes; family Tetraodontidae; genus Arothron; species Arothron firmamentum. The sequence continues at coordinate 5,238 of BJFM01005378.1, forward strand.
AACACGCCACGCCACTGGTGTTTTACCACCTGCTACGGCTCACTGCTCTAACGCTCTCCGCCTGTGTGCCGTGTCAAGACCCTCTTCCGCCATCATCTTTTCTCCAGAGCCCTTCTCTCTCTCTCTCTCTCTCCATTTCCTGACATCATCTCTGTGTATTTTTAGCCCTTTTTCGCGGCCCGTGTTTTTCGTGCTTTGAATTTAATTACACTTTGAGAAAGCAGAAAAATCCTTAAGGAAGGTTAGAGAAGCTCAATAAAACACACATTTATTTCAGAATTAAGCATCGTGTAAGCAGCTTAACGGGTCCACCTGGTTCACCAGGTTTTTTTGGGGGGGGGGGGGACTTCCACTCATTAACTGTTTTCGCGCAAAATATTTACGAGACGGCATTTATAGGTGCTAGCGCCCTATAGCAGCTCCCTCTGAGAACCAGTCCCCCATATGTTTGGTTTTCAGGTTGCATTCAGTCTGCCAGTAGCCACTGTCTAATGACGCTAATGTCTTGTGACAGCAAAATCAGTATCCATTTTTAGTAAAGTATATGATGCTAATCGCTAAGACTACTTTGACCTATGGCTGTGGTCAGCAAAGTGGACCCGTCTACACTGCAGGCAGGTTCCAAAACCCTGAAATAGGATTTAAACTAGTGAACCAAAAAACAGCTTTTGTGTCAAAAAAAATAACTGCTAGATCTTGTATCGCAAAATGGCCAAAAGGGTTTACTTCTACTATATAGTTCCAAGAGCTGGAGTAGCTCCTCTGGTGCAAAAGCCGTTACCATAGAGACATGATCAGAAACACTGAAGACAAAAACACCATCTGGTGGCTAACCCTGATGTCAGGTTCCTATTTCTTATTGTGTGCAAAAATAAGATAAATCAGATGAGTCTTAGGAACAATCCAATTTAAGGAAAGGTAATAGAACATCATAGATTTAGACAGGTGAGTGCATGGGCCTTAGAGGAGCCTTAGAAAGTCCTTGAAAGTCAGAGTATATGGGATGGGCGTGCTGAGTTGCTGGAAAAAAGCTGGAGCCAGGACGCATATTTTCAGAAGCTGATGCTAAATTCACTAGAAGATTAGACTGGCTCTCAAATTACCCTAAAGACCCTGGTATCTGCAGCCAACTGGGTATGTCATGTAGTTTCTGTCACCGCGAGCCCCCCCACGGTGCCAAGTTGTCTGAATAAGATAGGACTCGTACCCTCGCAACCATTGCGATTCAGCCGGAATTGGGATTAGCTTGTGTGTCAGAGCCTGAAAGCGCGATTTCTCAGGATGAGAAACATTATTTTGACATGCAGCCTTGGAAAAAAAAAATGGCTGTAGAAGTGTCAAAGTAGACAGACAGAAGGGATGGGGGAGGATATTGTGCGCCCTGCTTAACTGCTAGAAAGGACCTGGGAAGTGGCCTTCTGTGATTTAATGAGACCTGTGGGGAGAGCCATTCATCAGCGTGACAGCACACCTCTGTTTCCCATTGTTCCCTTCTCGTATGCGTGTGTTTTAGCCTTAATGATTGGCTCCGAGCCCCCGATTCGATGGAGCTCCCGGTGCTATTTAAATTTTGAACTCCCGGTAGATGTCTGGGTTTATGCCGATACGCTACAGTAGCGCGAACGTTAACGGGTCAGGGGGTGTGATGACGAAAGCGAAGCTTTGAGCGGGGATAATTGGCTGTTTTCAAATGAATCAGAGAGCGCATGTAAGGGGGAACAAACACTGCCTTGTTGTGCGTTACGACATTGACGCTTTCGTCGCACAGCACGGCGAAGATGCTAATATCACAGCGCCCGTTTAGAAGGATTCGCACGGGGATCTCCGGGACCTATAAACATTTTAAAATCCTTGCTTCAGATGTTTACACATTTTTAAACCGAGCTGCTGGTGTCACATAAATGTTTCACTCCCCAATTCCCACTTGTGTGTTTTTCAGCAGAGAGAACTTCATAAGTTATGCCGAACCTCCCATTTGCCAGCCGGACGTCGCTCTTTGGTTTACTTCCGCCGTATGTGTTGTGTCCCGTCTTTTGGCCCAGATATTATTTCATTGTAAAATGATGCCAATTAGTAAAGCCGGTCGCCCAGTGGCTGTGGTCTGGCTCCTCCGTCATTCCGGCGGGGAAAGTTATTTGGGTCGGCAGCTATTTTCAGCCCGCGATGTTGCCAGGAATACTTCAGGGAGCAGCCACTGTTTTATAAGAGAGCACATCAATAATTTTCATTGGTGTACAAATGAGAGGGGGAGAGAGAGAGAGAGAGAGAGAGAGGGAGGGAGGGAGAGAGAGCAAGAGCCTTCCAGAGTTTACTGAGTTTATGTGTGTGCGCTCAGACTACAGTGTGCCGGGAAGGACGGTTTTCCGAGAATATTCCGCGGAGCAGGTGGTGCATACGTGATCCAGCACCTGTTTCATGTTTCAAAAACTGCCACCGACTCCCATCGGCTTCAAATCCGGTAAATTTAGCCGCCGTCCCACGAAAAAAAAAAAAAAAAAGACTCCTGGATTCTCAACCCTGGATTTCCGGCCTCAGCTCCGATTACGCGTGAACCTGGATGTGGAGCTGCGCGTCTGCGGTGGCGGCTCATGCCCGCAGACGCAGGCAGGGCAACGCTTTTCTCTTCCGCGGCGTCCTCAGCTCAGCGGCTGCACGTTGTCGGCATGAAATTGGGGTGAAGAGTCTTTGCACTCCGCTTATGCTTCCCGCCGAAGAGGCGGCCTGCTCCGCACAGCGGGGTGAACAGGTTCAGGCTGCTGCGATGCCCTCCGCCTCTCCTCCTTCAAACCAGCCCTCCACCCCCTCCTCCCCAACCCCCGCTCTTTACACCATCTCTTGGAGGAGAGCCTACAGCGGGAGCGGCGGCTGAGAGATCTTTCAATATTTTAAGCAGCTTGTGCTAATCTTTGTCGCTCAGGTTTGTTTTGAAAGCATCACTTTGGGACTAAAGATGGAAGCGACGGCGTTCCACCTTCCTGAGTCCGCGTTTCCACGGATGCAAGGAAAATATAAATCTGCTTTAAAAACATAAACACAGAAAGAGGCCACACAGCATCCAACAGGGGAATTAAACAAAAGCTGGTGTGGTTTTAGTATCGACGTCGTCATTTCAGCTTGTAAAACAACAATTAAAGAGGTTACCAGGCAACAAGTGAATGATTGGACTGTAGGAGTGCACTCTGCTGACTGTCAATATTTTTCTGAGGGTTTAAATTCAGCACAACTGGGATGCGCACGCTAGTCTGAATCTGCAGATTCCTCTAAAAACCCAGGGCTAATCCACCTTGCAGTCTGCACCACTGACTTGCTTTTCCTCGCACCAGCAGCAGACAAACGCGCCGTCTTTTGGTCCCTCGCTGCGTGACGCCTGCTCAGACTGGCGGGCTAAAACCAGCGGTGGTTTCTTTCCCCCACTACTGGAAAACACGCCCGAATGAATCGCTTTGGCTCTTGGGTGCCGCAGTTGCACTTCACGGTTTGCGGACGTGATCGGGGTACCGAGCTGCCCCGTCCGACTGCCACTGTATGAGCAGGAAGCAGAGTTTTTCCGCTTCGCTGTTCCCTTTATCTCTTGCCTCCCTTCTTTTATTTTGCGCACCCCCTCCACCCCCACCACCCATTCCTCTTTCGCCACTCGCCGCCCTTTTGTTTCGCCCTGCCTTTTCCAGCCAAGGCCCCATTCTCTCGCCCCGTCATTGTGTGCGGTAATGAAGATTAGCCAGGCTGCCACACACAATGGGGTCCCCGCATCCGGAGCGTAGACTCCCCAAATCCTGCTGCAAGCTGCTAACCCTGGCGCGCCCTCCCCGCCCCCTGTCCACGCACCTCCCACAAACATGTCCAAAATGCACTCTGCACCCTGGCACGTTGAAAGCGAACGGCTGAAATGTCTCCTGATTAGATTAGGATGGTTTTGACAGCTGAGAGGAAGCGTTTGGCGACTCATACGCCGATAAACAGCAGCTCAACCAAATCCAGTTAAAGAGAGACAGAGTTCCCCTCCCTAGCGAATGCAACACGGCTCCAGTCTTTGGGATTATCCCCCACCCATCCCTTCTGCTCATCACATCCTCCATGCTCGGCGATTCTCTCTCTCCTCTCCAGCCTCATCCTCCTCTCCCATCATTCATCTGCTTCAGTTTCAAGATGCCTCCACTCTTCCCCTCTCGATCCGATTTCACCCTCACCTCTCCAATCCTCCGCTTAATGCCAGAACAAAGACATTTTCCACACCTTGTCACAAGCTGTTTAGATGGAGCAGCAGAGGTCTTTATAGCACACTTGTATCCTGAGCCTCTTAATAGTGTCAGTGTCTATGTCAAGGTCAGAAGATCGAGTCCAATCTGGTGGCTTGTCCAGCCGCTTTGGTCACTCGATGGATACACGCGTAGCTTCGTCTGATGAAAGGACGGATTTTCCGAACGAATGGAAACGTTGGCAGATCGTACATCAACCGGACAAGCAGAACAACAATCGTAGCATCGTTTTCTAGAAGCAACTCCAGAGAGCATACATCCCCCATATCAACACCAATGAAGTCTGACACCAAAGAAGTGTGACATTATTAGGAATACTCTATTTCCAGGAAGAGCTAGGTTTGAATTCCTCAGGAAGGCCGGAGCAAAGGTTAATTTAATATTCCCGCATAGATGGATGGAGAGGTGCAGGAGCACCACGCGAGGCTAGTTCCTGTTATCAGCGGCCATGTTGTGTGATTCATCCGTACGTTATCCGATGTGTCTGTCAGGGAAAGCAACGGGAACGTCTCTCTGCTCCATTAGGCAGAGGTCACCAGGACTGGCTGTCTGAGTGCTCCATCATTGTTGCTTTCCTGCCAGATGAAAGGTGCGTTTGAAGATCCGCCACACCAAGCAGCCGGCGTGTCTCACACACCGCGCCGCTCAGCGTGACCGATTCCCCTCTAAGGAATGAAGCGAACTGGTATTCGGCAAAGGTTCAATTCCCACGTTGAATTAAAAATGACAGTTTCAGTGCATAAAATGCAAATCAGAGCAATAATTCAACGTAACAGAATTGGATTTGCAGCCGGGAGACTCCGTAAAGTGCCCCAAATATCTATTAGTGCATCCATCCAAAGAAAAACTGACTGCGCATGAGGAAGTTGTGGGGTTTACAAGCAAAATGTGCATCATTCCCTCAAACGCCATCAGCAGATTGTGATTTAACAAGCGTCAGCGTCTGTTATCAGCTTGAAACCTGCACTGTGTAAAACCGCCTGGAGGTGCTGCGTTGCCAGGCTTCGACGGGGCGGTCTGATTATTACTGCCAGGCTAATGTCGCCTGATAAGGCCGTGTGTGTAATTAAGCCGTTTCCGAGGCACGTTATCTGCAGCTAGGTGAGGCTCAGCTGCCTGCAGAGATGGAGCCACGAGTCAGCCATGAAGAGAATTATTCTCTTCCTCCTGATGGTGTTTTTTTTTTTTCGGTCGGTAGGTATGAAGATGTGGTGTTTTCACCTCTGAAACCAGCTTCAAACTTCCTTTAAACAAGATTGTGTGTAAAACATACAACCTATCCCATTTTAGCCTCACCATCACATCATTAGCATTTTAGTACAGAAACCACCATCATCCAGAAACACCACAACAGCTACAAGGCTACATTTTCATTTTTTTGTCTCTTTTTTTTTGCCTAAAGATTGAACCATATAAGGTATATTTTGGTGCACAGTGGGGATGTTGGGGGTGTGCTACAGCATGTGTCTGCTGACGGGAGGAGCCGACAAGTTTAGAACAGAAAAAAAAACCTCCTCATCTCCTACCTGTCTCTTCTATTTCTCTATTATAAATTAGCTTTGTCTCTGCCCTCCAGCTCTCTCTCTCTCTCTTTGTGTCTCCCCTCTGCTCTGTTGCTCCGGAGCCCCGTTGGGGCATTAAGAGCTCAAAGATGCCTCCTGGCCAAACGCTGAGCCCCATGCTGCCACCTCCGCTGAGAGCACCAGGGCGAATCGAGGGGGCTGCGCTATTCAGACTGAACAAAATGAAGCGTTACCCCAGCCCATCCGTGGGCTCACCGCCGCTCCCCTCCTTCTGGCCCCGCGGGCACGTTCCCCCATCCTCGACAGGGATGCACGATGACGCCAGGCTGCTCTCCGAGGAGTCGGGGTGGAGATCTTAGCCAGCGTACGGGAAGGAGAACAAGCCCCTGAAGGGAGGGATCGGGTGCTTTTTTTGGAGATTTGGTGTGTGCGCTCGGGGCTGCTGTGTAAGTATTGCTCAGCGATGCTATAGATTACAGTCCCTGTCAGCTGCGACGGCCACCGCTGATGAGCTCCTGCGCGGTATCATTTCGTATCGATTAGGCATCCCGACGCAAACACACAAAGGCTGTTGGCGAGATGGCCGCCGCCTGAGGCTACTGGTCATTTAGCTGTCACCTCAAAGTGATGGCTTGGCCCGACTCCCCAGATCAATGGGAGACCCAGGCCCTAAAACACACAAAGGCTTAGACTCTCATTTACGCGGCGAGCAGAGGGCCCACGCAAACTTTTCTATTTTAATGGAAAACGAGTTGCAGAAAAACAAATACTAATAAAGTTGGCTGCACACTGAGACAATAAAGCGCTTCATAAAACTGGAATCAAAAGTGCAAGAAAAAAAAAGACAATTTAGTTTCCCTCAGTTCATCTCGAGCTACGTCGTCTCACCTGTGAATCTGATTAATTTCTCAGAGGGATTCTAATCAGAGCTGCTGTGGCGGCTTCGGCGGCGCAGTCCCACCCCGTGAATCAAACTACTGCCTGGGCTCGGTGACGCTGCGTGAAATAAAAATACGCGCCAAACAATAAACAGGCTGTCAGTTACACGTGGAAGAGAAGCACAAGGTTGCAGAGACACATTTAAGGATGAGTCACCAAACCCACACTAGATAAAAAAGAAAATAGCCAAACCATAACATTTGTGCTCAGAAGTGAAATGTTCTTCCTTCTGTTCTGATTAGAAATAATATAAATATGAAGTTTTAGCTAAGCATCATAACATACAAGAGCAACATGCCAGATTGGTAAATAGCTACCAAGCTGTTCTATTAGGCTAATTAAGTCAGAAAGATGGCAAAGTGATGGCCATGCTAGGCACGTATTCATCTGGTGCTTCAAGCTAGCTGCTAACAATATTCACCATGCAACTGATTACGAGTCAGTAGACTAGTTTTTGACTTGTTAAGGCAAACGATCCTTATTCTTTATAGGAACAGTGTCATCGAGGTCTAAAATCCCAACTCCAATCTATTTATAATCAGAACGGAGCTGCAGGGAATCATGGGTCACCTCTGAAAAGATGTGACAGCCCCCCGCGATCCTCTGCACACTTAACAATAGTGTCGCGTCACCCCCTCCAGCTCAGGGCCTCCATATAGCCCTGCCCTTTTCAACTCCACTAGCCTCAGCTGTGAGTATGATTCACAGCACCTTGTCTCCATCATCTCATCTGTATAAACCAAACACGCTTATCCAGAAATTAATGAGCCGTGTCCGCCCCATTACATTTATCTGTTTAGTGGTGTTTTGGGCCTTCCTTTAGGGCATTATGCATGCTCAGTTCATATTTATATCCCAGGCTTTTTATTAGCAACGTAGCGGGGTGCTAACAGTCAGGAGGCAGCCTGCGCTTTGATGGCTCGGCGGAGGCTAAATGTGACGGGGCGAGAGGCTCAGCTGCAAGGCCATGAGCCCCGAAGGAAGGGGGAGACAGGGTGAGGACTGGAGAGAGGCAGCGCTTTGTGTCGTGTCAGTGACGAATGTTTTCAAGAATTTAAGACAGAAAGATTCAACAGATTTGACCTCGGCTAGAGAAACGTGTGACCCGGCTGATGTGCTACGACAGTCGCGCGATGCCGCGGTTTTCCTTTCTTCCCGTTTTCCTCTCAGCTCCTAAGACGTAACGGCGAAGGTTCGAAAACTTTTACTTTTATTTGCAATGTCAGGTGAAAATGATCCAGTCCCGCTCTGTCCGCCATCAGTCAGGTGAAACCTGAAATGGACCCAGAACGGCTTCGCAAGGGCACTCCTGCTGGTGATGCATCGCTGGAATCTGGGTCGAAACGCAGTCCCGGGTCACCTCGCCACACTGCGCCGCCGAAGCAATTTCCCCTGCAGTTCGGAGGTGGAGACGGAGCTGCTGGAACAGCCGTTGGATTTTCTCAGCTTATCCTGGCTTGCATGGACGAATCATCCCAAAAGCCTTTCAGGAATTGGACCCTGGCTCTGCGCTCAGCCAACTGATGTTGGCTCTCCAAATCGGTATTTGCCCAAACAGGAGTGAAGCGGGCCATGAGCTCTCCTTTATCTTGGCTATTGTGCGATGCTTTTGGCTGTTGCTGACGCGCGCCCACGTACAGCCACTGTGCGTCTCACGCTCACTTCAGGTTGCGGCATCGACGTGCGTGTAGGTGTTCGCACAAACGCACACACACACGCACTCAAAGCTGCATAATTGCACACAACGCAGCATAATTATGCTGCTCACATGTGCACTTGCAAAATTATATGCACACACAGGCGAAGAGGCATAAACGCATGTAGCATTTTACAGTGCAGGCACACCCACTGCATGCACACACACACACACACACACACACACACACACACACACACACACACACACACACACACACACACACACCCAGGAGCCACTGATCAACTGCATGACCTTCTCTCTTACAATGTTAATGTCACCACCTGGGGGAGAAGGATGGTGGAGGGTCTTGATGGACGGTTGGGGGAAGACGAATAGAAAGGGCTCAGGATTAGCCCGTCCTAGCCACCACCCCCTCACCTGCAGCCTCTTTCATCCGTCTTACCTTGTCGAGCACCCACACCTTTACAGTGTGTGCACATGTGCTCGGACCCAACATTTAGTGTGTGTGAACCCTTCTTTGTGTGTGTGTGTGTGTGTGTGTGTGTGTGTGTGTGTGTGTATGTGGGCGGCTTACTGCTCCAAAAGGATCCTGTTATGCCAAATGTCACACTTCCAAAAAGGATTCACCCCCTGCGGAGAAAATGAAGTCAACACCTTTCCGTCACTTTTTCTTCTCGCTCGCCTCCTTCACCTTGCACCGACCGTCACTGTCCTCCCCCGCACTACTTCACCTTCTTCCTAGGCCCCCCCTCACTTATCCTTTTCTATCCTCTTTTCCACTCCCTTGAACTATCTCTACCTCACATGCTCACCTCGGTTTGCAGTCATAAGCATTTTGCTGAATAAAGTCCCCCTTAACTGGCTGGATTTAGCGGATAATTAGTCCTTACCTTGGGAGAGGAGGAGACGGCAGTGAGAACAAAAGCAGAAATAAATGGTTGGGAAATTGTGATTTAGGCAAAATTGGAAGAAACTGCGGAAGGGTAATCGTTCCCTCCAGGAATTCACAAAGTCGTCAGAGCAACAACCGCAGAAAACTCAAACAATCCTGCACAATTTCATCCACATGCAATGTATTTTCTGCGTATTCCTGTCTTCCATCAGCAACACTACTTCTTTTCATTTTAGAGACGTGAACGCCACCGTCGTACATTGGGCGACTATCCCAGCTAAAGACAGAGCTTACCGAGCTTCTGCAGGAACAGGGCGCTTCCATGATCCGAAAATTTGCTTTACTAACAAGAAAAAGTGGTTGGAAAAAAGAGACTGAGGGACACATGTAGTGATAGAAAGAGGGAATCTATTTTTCTTTTCCATAGTTAATTGGGACATAAAGGCCCCCATCAAAGAAAAAGATCAAAGAATGAAAACGTTGAACGGAAGAAAAGGTGGCAGAAAGAAATAAGCTGTTCCTGGAATCAGACAATGCTCCCGATCCCTTAGCAACAGACACCACCAACCTCACCGAAACAAATAAAAATAATAAGCCTGGTTTTATTTTTAGCCGGTGTAAACGATGAAAAGGGTTGGGGGTTGTGAGACTGTAAAAGTCTCTGATGTGTTCAGTCTGTACAGCCTTATTCCTGATAATGGAACCAGCCACTCTGTCTGTCAGTGCCTATTTACACACAAATGAAGTGGTGAGCAGCACACACCCAGCGGAGCCGCTGGCCTGCATCTCAGCTGTCAAAACGGGTTAGCGGCTACAAGTGAAACGCAACGATCGCGGGGATCAAACCGGCGCCGTCCGTTCGCATGTAATAGCTTCATCCTTGGACATGGAACGTCTCCTTCCCCCCGCGCCTCTCTGGGTCTTGCCAGTTTGTTGTGAAGTAATAGACTTCTCAGGATGCTAGTTCACACAAATCGGGGATGTAGGCTTTTATTTGCCCTCTGCGGGGAGAGGTGTTTAGAGTAATAGGGATGAAGTGGACCATAACTACGGCTGAATAAATCTTCTCTCGGCTCAGCGGAGGCCTGCGCACGCCCGGCTTGTCAAAGCTTCGATAAAATGTTGTTTGATCAGAGTTCTGTGCGGTTCAGGACTTCCTCTCCTGCATCAGAGCCACAGCGGACGCAATCAATCAGTGTGTAATCAGCCATCTTGCAGGAGCTGCCAGGTAATCTTGGCCGTCTTGGAGGATTCCTGCGTGCGTGTGACAGCTGGCAGGGCTGCGTGTCTGGGTGAGCCGATGGCACCGTGCACATTCCCTCAGTGCTCAGTGTTGAAGCTACATCTGAGGATCTGACGGTTGTTGAACGTGTCAAATGGGATCGAGATTTTGGCCCCTTCAGACGGTCGTTTATGGTTATGTTAGCGCGTTGTGGCGTGAGGCGAATCACTGAAACTCCTCGGGTCTGTGTCCACATGTACGCTGCTGTGAAAGGACTCTTCGGCTCTGCTCTTCCATGTATCAAACACTGACGTTTGAACTTTGTCCTCTTTCTTTCTCCGGCAGACCTGCCTGGAACTGGAGCGTTACCTCCAAACCGAGCCCAAGCGTCTGTCAGAGCTTTTTGACCAAGACCTGGATGGGCTGCTTACTCCCGCCTACCTAAAGGAAGACGGCGAGGAGGAGTTATCAGACACCTTGCTCCCCAGCTTGCCCAGCATCCTCGAACCCCCGAGCCCACCTCCAGTGGTCCTCTGCCCAGCACAGAAGAATCTCTCCTCCAGCGGCGTCATGAAAAAAGACTTCAAACCCAAGGCCCAGGGCCTGGAAAATGTTGAGGCCGTGGAAGGCGTCCACCAGGCCCAGCTGAGCGCCGTCACCTCGCTGACACCCCCGTCATCGCCCGAACTGGGGCGGCACCTTGTCAAACCCAACCAGACACTCACAGCCTCAGCTGACGGGACGCTCACCCTAAAGCTGGTGGCCAGGAAGGTGGGCCTCAGCGCGGCGCGGCTGGTGGCGGCGCACACGCTTCCCGTCCGGGTGAAAGAGGAAGACGAGGGGGCGGCGTGCATGATTGGGGAGCTACCTGAGAACAAGAAGAGGATCCATCGCTGTCAGTTCAATGGGTGCAGGAAGGTGTACACCAAGAGCTCCCACCTAAAGGCCCATCAGAGGACACATACAGGTAAGACAGTCAACCTGAGGGGGTCAAGGGGTGTGTCTTCCTCTTTTGGGGGGTCCCTGGGGTGAATTCAGGCAGATCCTGTCCGGTTCTCCATCCAAGCATTAGATCCGGCCAGCCGGCCTGTTTCTGCGATCCCCTGCTCTACCAAACCAGGACAGACCCTCCTTGACAGAGTTCATCTCTCGTATGGTGGGTGGGGAGGTTGGAGCTGGAACTCTCCCACTCTTCCATCTCAATCCCAAACCACTCAGACCTCTGTCGGGGAGCTGTCCTCTGTCTGAATAACTGCCCGGTGATGGATGGATTGACCTGGATAGGCCGCAATTTCCCCGGTTAATTCCGGGCTCCGCCGTCCTCTGTGCGATTCACAATTTGAGATTACAGACCGTCTGATTTTTCCAAGTGTGGTAATCAGGTAGTTTTCGTTTTTCAGATTTCAAAGATGCGGCACTACAGTCTTTCCAGGCAGGTCGTCGAGGGCACCATCTGTTTGCTTCTTCTAGTAATAAAGGAGGAGGGGAAGCAAAAACTGTGTGCCGCTATTAATTAACGAGGTTAGCATCCAGCATCCCGGTACCTTCAGGTCTCATTCAAAGCAAACACATTAGGGGTATTTAGCTGTGAATGGTGCTTTGTACACAAGGACACGGGCTGTTTTTGAAAGAGCGTAAAGAGATGACATCTGATCGGCAGCCATTGTTTATGCTCGGAATAACAAATTCAATGTCTGCATGACTGCAGGCCGGACTCTGGATAATTTATCACCCTGTCTTTGCGCTTTTACCCTGTGGAGGTACAGCCGAAAGCGTCCATCATGGGAAATCAACTTAGAGGGGACTCAGATGCAATTTTCCGGATGTCTACCATCTAAATTCCTAATTGGTTGACAGATCACCAAAGCTGACCAATCTGAAGCTACAGGGATAGTTTGGTTCCCTGCGGCGGAAACCTCAGGTTTGGTTAACGGGGCTTTATTGATGTCCCAAATCGCTGGCCTCTATCTCCATGACAACTGGGAGACGGACAAGGATGTCGTGCACAACGAGCATCAACCCATCCATGAAAATGTGAACACTACGGCGCTAGCTACAGCAAGAACAAACCCTGGACCCTACTCCTACTCGCTGCTCGCTCTCTGGGTTGTCATCCTCCAACAGCAACAGAGAGATTATAATTATTCTCCATCTCCCAGTCGTACCGTCGCCGTCTTCTCAGCACCCTGACCGACGGGTGCGCACCATTTATTTTGGTCCCCTTGACGGCATTTTACAATAAAAATGCAAATAAACATGCAGCCTACTCGAACGCTAATGCTATTATTTTGCTATTATTACTGTAATTATTTTGTCAAGCGTCATGTGACACCCAGATATGCGCTCAATCCAATCAGCTAACACAGCTGAGAAGATCTAATCATGACAAATCTGATCCGACTGGAGGATCTAACTGGTGGAATGATAAACTGTAGCGCCAGTTTTCCTCCACGGTGATTAAGTAACACGCAATTAAAGAAACAAAAATAGCGGAAAAGGGTCTGCTTCCTGGGAACCCTCCCTCCCGTAACCATCTTTGTCACTTAAGGTGCTTTAGATAAAAGCACCAGCCCGGCGGAACATCTGTCTGGTTATTCAAATCAGGAAAGATAGCGTGATTAAAGGGGGGGAAATGTCGACACGGGATGACAAAAGAAAACACAAAAGCTTAAAGGAAGAGACAGCCAGGAAAGTGAGATGGACTGAAACAAAGACTGGATGAAGACGGGATTGGGGGAAGTAGTGTGGAGCGACCCTCTTCAGAGGAACCGCGGCAGTGCCACAGGCTGGCCCATTCACTGAGCCATTATCCTGACAAGTTTAAAGATGTCATTACTCAAATCCTCTTTTTCTTAGTTGTTATTTCCATAAATTACTGAACGGAGAAAAGGCTACGATTTAATCTGGAATTAGACGGGCTGAGTTGAAATGACGGTGCCCTGTAGAGCTTTTCGTGAATAGGCTTATGGCAGATAAGGAATGGTACAATTAGATTTTGGGCAGGGAGAAGGAACGGGTAAAACACGAGCACTGCTGGCTTATTCCGCCTTCTTTTTTCCCCCCCGGTTCCGTCTCTTGTCATATCGCTCTGCAACACGTCTGCATGCTTCACTCTGGCTGTCTCCGCTGCTCTTCTTAGCCGTACGAAATAACTGACTTTTATTACTGCGCAGTGTAAACTTTCATTTCCGTACAACACACACACACACACGTGATCACGTTTAGCCCAAATTTCAAACAAAAGGTCTTTTCATACATATTTGTCACTGACAAACCACTCGCTAGCTAGCTGGCCAAGTATTTGTTAAAGGATAGATCTTGTCAGCATGGTTTGGAAGAACGAATTAACATGTTTATACGGTTAGAAAAACAAAGCTCATCAAGTATCTTAAATCCAAAATGCTAACGATGGTGTGTGACTATTTAGCATTCCATCCCTTACTCTGTCGTGCACGGTTGTCTTTTAACCCTTTTCCCTGTTCCTGGCCTCTGCGTGTTTGGCAGAAGTGTTCTCCGAGAGCGTCTCTAATGACCTCTGAGGCCTGGATAGCCTGCCTCAGCTCCAGCTAATGGAGGGAATGCAATTAGCGTCAAGGCTGGCACCTGAGAGGCTGGGCCCGGGGTGTGCGTGCGCGGACGCCGGTGCATGCGAGAGAGCATTCGGAAGTCATAGATTATACGTAATGGAATTATATAGACTCAGGAAACACCAAGTTATCAGATTACGAAGAAGAAATATGCGATTATTATTCGATTACTCCAAAAGCACATTTTCAGAGGGAACGAGAACTTCCTGCTGCACGTCTGAGAGGAACCGGTCTCAAATGATGGAACTTGTTTGGTAATTACAGAATAAATTTCAACGGTCCACGTTCCCGATTCCTTAAATCAGAAGAAATAATCCACTTAGCCTCATAATCTCCGCGATGTTATATGTTTAACTGGCAAAGTAATCCAGAAGTAACAGAGCGTAATCAGATTATGCTGCAGAGTTCAGGCTAATCCACTGGATTTGGTTACAGATTGCCATTTTAAAACGGTCATATTGTCATCCAGTTTGTGTGTGTTGAAGAATACGAGTGTGCATGTTCTGCTGCCCCCCCCCCCCCCCCCCCCCCCCCC